>KE371640.1:672357-693843 GCA_000418225.1 Zizania latifolia | reverse complement strand
GCAGCAGCTCAGTCAATTCTACATTGCTCTTAATGCGGATACGGTCGATGCATTGCGGTTTTGCAATTCTGAAGTTGTTGCACCCTCTTGCTATACGTCGCATGCCTCTGAAATTGTTAACTTCAGAGTTCAGAGTTCAGACTGAAACATCCTTCCAAGAGAAATACCAGCGGCATCTTCAACGGCGCATGTAAATGCGATCCATGCATGACGCCGACAATGGCAGAAACGTTGGCAAGCTGGTACGGCCTCCGCACGGCGGACGGAACCGATTCCGGCGGCGCCTCATCGATCGACCGATCGAGCAACAACACGTCGGGGTGGTTTCAGAAAGGCAGTAATGGCCACTAACGCGTCAGTTTTTATTTTTTTCAGGAATAGCATCTTCTTCTTCAGAGCATGCAGACACAGTGCGTCACTGTACACTGCCACTCTCTCGCAACCTTTAGTTTGTTCCTCCATTTCCTTATCGGAATCTATCCGCCTCGATCGGTCGATCAATCTTTGTCCCCCAAGATCTTCCTTTCCTTCTCCTCGCCGATCTCAGCCGAATATAATCTTGCATGTACCCGCTGCGACGCCACGATCTGACGGCGCCACCACCGTCGTCTCGATCGGTTTTCAGATGATGGCTGCCGACGAGCACGAGCACGCGTGCATGCATGCATTTGCGCCAATGCGGAGCCAGCTAAAGATCGATCGATGCTGATGAGACATATCTATCTATCTCTCTATCTATCTATCTACTAATGTGTCTAGTTGCTTCGCTGATTTGATAGATGCTGCAATCGCATCGCATATCGCAGAGACACGCAAGCAAAGTTCATCGATCTATCAGAGGCGCCTCGATTCTTCTCGCGGCTACTACCTACAGTTACCTCTTACCTGATGCAAACAGAGAATGACATTCAGATTCGTCGAGCACAACGCTCCGTACGCATGCACGATCGATAAATCGATCGGCCATTAATTGGATATTTGGATTGATGTTGCATCTAGATAAGCTAGCTATGTAAGACTGAAAAAGCCTAAGCCTAGCTCAATCATCTGAAATGACTCTTGGCTCTTGAGAGATGTAGCTCTCTGCAGACTGCAGCTAACCTCTCTTAGCCTCTCAAGTTCAGAGGGCTCTTTGCATCTTTTGTGCATGCATGATTCCTTCAAGATTTGGGACATCTTGTTGGCCCCTCACCCTTCTCATGGGGCGCCCCCTGTTTCATGCAACAAGTGATTTCTTGCATGGAAAATGCAGTGTTTTTTATTAGTGTTTTAGTTCAATTGTTAATCACTTCCATGCATGCATGCACTGCGGTTAGATTATATACATCCAGTTGATCGAAGCGCAGGCTGTAGCGCATGCTTTCTTTCTTCTGATATAATCATACCATGCATTGTTTTTTCTTCTGAAGTTATGTTTTCTCACAGTTCAGGTACTACTGAAGATTAAAATTATGTTATTTGGACTTGCTTCTAATTAACAAAAGTGTAACACCATAATATTCTATTATGACCATCACTAGTTAGCTAATGCATCAATTAATTAATTGGCATCCCTAATTTTGAGTTGTGATGATTTGTAGCATCAGCTACATATGTTACATGGTACATACCCTAATTAAGATGTATGACATAATACTATGACGAATATATCACATCAAACAAGCTGTTCCTTTGATAAGGTGTAAATTTATTGATTCCATGAGGGAAAAATCGAACAATAACAAATTAAAATATATATCTTGGTGTGCAACTTACTAGACATTTTAGATCCATTGAGTATTGGAATCTATGAGACATGTTCATAGCAGTAACAGCAAAATCATAACTCAAAGAAGAAGTGCATGCGTGGGCACACAAAACATGCATGCAGCACATAAAACTTGCTGAATTTCTGTTCTCATATATATATTAGCAAAACTGTAATTTTGACATGCAGAATATAAATGTTCACTTCATTGATCATTTCCTGTGAAATTTGTCACAATGCAAGATTCGCATAATATTGATTCAGAGGACAGGACATGTATATTTATAAATTGTCATGCAAATTAAATTCGCTGTATCGCTGTCGGCAGTCCACGGGGAAAATTGATTTTCCTATTTTTCTATCGATTTTTTGTATTTTCCCGACAGGTCATTAGTGACGGACATCGCACCCATCACTCTTATCACGTCAGTAATGACCTATCATTAGTGACGGGTATATATGTACGCACATACATCTATACCCGTCACTAAAGGTGGACCATTAGTGATGGGTATAGATGTTCACGCGTAATTAAATGTCGATTTTTTTTATTTTAGATCTGCTCTATACAGCTTCGTTTAGTTTATTTCAGTTCAAATGAGATGATGATTAGATCCGAGGTGGTCGTCGAGGGGCTCTTTTCGTCGTGTTTGTCGTCGTTCCGATGTGCTTTTCATGTGGTCATCGTCGGTGAGGCCTCTACCCCGAGCCACAATAGAGGAGGAAAGACGATGATGAAGGAGAAGAAAGAGATAAGGAGGTGACAACAATGGATCGGAGGAGAGCAAGTAGTAGGATTTGGTGAAGCAATAGTAATAACTATATACCCTTTGTTAAAGCAGCTCAATACCGAGAAGCTCATGGTCGGGTGGAGCACGAGGTGACGTCGGTCGCTGTCGAGTAGATCTTGCAGTGACGCCGGCCACCGTCGATAGAGCTCGAGATGACAATGGTAAAAATCAAGTAGAGAGAGTAAGAGGAGTTCATGGTCGGGTGGAACACGAGGTGACGCCGGTCGCCGTCGAGTAGATCTTGCAGTGACGTCGATCACCGTCGATAGAGATCGAGATGATAATGGTAAAGATCAAGTAGAGAGAGCAAGCAAGGGAAGTGCAGAATGATTGAGAGTAGAGACCGATGAGGGGAGACATGGCTTTATAATAGTGCATGTATGTTTTTGGACTAGTGTTCTTTTGCCTGTCCAAATTTTCAAAAATTTTCATATGCGTCGATCTTTAGTGACGAGTTTAGATATTCACACGTCACTAAAGGTAGGTCTTTAGTGATGGATCTAGATATTCACGTGTCACTAAAGGTAAGTCTTTAGTGACGGGTCTCAACATTGCCCGTCACTAAAGATCAATTTAAAATTTAGCAACTCATTAGTGACGGACATTGTTGAGGCCCGTCACTAAAGGTAGGTCTTTAGTGACGGTTGTAAACACACCCGTCACTAAAAGTATATTAGTGACGTATGTCTTTTATCCGTCACTAAAGCTACGTCACTAAATGTCATTTGTGTAGTAGTGTTCGTTGCCCACAGGGAAATTCTGTTTTGCAGTGGGGTCGTTTTTGCCTTCTTAATTATTCCTTAAATATAAGTTATCTTGGAATGTCTTGGTATTTATTATCTTTTCTTCTATGTTTGACATTATTAAATAATTGTTAGAAATAAAAAATCACATCTTCCAAAGCAGAATAAATGAGGGATAACAAAATTGTGTTTGAGTTAATTTTGTAGTTCTTGTGCACATGTTCAAAACGATGTATATAAGGAATCACATGAAAATATGTTTTTTTCGGAAGAACTGAATTTATTCATCAAAAAGAGGGCAGGGCATTCACAAATTACAGCTTAACAGGGACACCACTGAGTTATTATCAGCACAGGGCATAAAAAACCTGGCCTTTCATGCTTACTGACTTCCTACACGATTTTTGCTACGTTTAAATTTGGTTGCATGCATGCACGTGAATTACGTAGTGACCTTCTTCTACAGCCAGAGTGCGCCGGCGTTCTTGAGCATGGGGACGAGCTCGCCGGCGAGGTGAAGCGACATGACCCTGTTGGTGCCGCCGACGAGGTTGCCGCCAATGAAGACCGCCGGTACGACGGGCGGGCCGTGGCCGCCGAGCTTCCTGACGAGCTCCCTCTCCATGTCCCTGCCCCTGGGGTCCTTGTCCAGCTCGTACACCGCCGCGTTGACGCCCAGCTCGCCGAGGAGGCTCGTCACGGCGTGGCACATGCCGCAGTTGCTCGCCGTGAACACCACCACCGCCCTCTCCGACGCTAGCTTCGTCACGCGGTCCATTCGATCACGGAACCTTCCAGATGCTTCCAGACTTCTACTCTTCTAGTAGTCTCACTCTCACTGTCTCTCTAGCTTGAATTCTCAGCTCAGATCAGCTAGCTAGGTGAGCTCTCGATCGTTTGCTTTGGAAGTTGGTGTGGTTTGTTGCTGCTGGGGTGTCTAGCCTTTTATAGGCTGCACAAAGGTGTTGCTATTTGGCACTTGCTACTACTTGTTACATTCTTCGTCTCTGATTTTTTTTCCCAATAATTTAATCCACTGCAGCATGCTAAAGTTTTTGAATAAGAATCGATGTTTGTGTTCATCAAGGGCCGTGGACCTTGGAATCTTTCCTTATCAGTTGACCTCTCACATCTCTAAACCTTCAAAAAACAGCATGAATAAAATTACCTGTATAGATATTTGTAGATTTTCTTATTGGTGTTTACCTGGTTAAGGTTCACAGCTAATTAAGCAGGATCCTCAAAGTGTATACACGTATGGATTCAGTCAACTGCATGTGTGAACATACTAATTAATCTCAAAAGTTGCAAGCAAAACACAATTAATTCTTGTGCACTTACTAATAATTAATCTGAAGCTTGCAGTTAATTTCTGAACTTAAGCTTAATTTGATGACATCTAACGAGACTATGTTCTCTGATACTGGAAGTCTGAAACATGGCCATCTTCAGAGTTTTGACTGCAAATACAGAAGTTGAGAAACCGGGCAACAGACGCCGACGAAACGCGTCGTCACACGACAATTGCGTTGACACCAGGATCTGATTCCACCCACTCGCTATGAACAGCTTCTTTTCTGTAGGAGAGGGATCAGCTTCGATTGGAGTCTCATTCAGCACGGTCACCACACGCGCTCTAGCTATTCTGAACTTATCCGAAGGACAGAATCTGTCCAGATTGGCGACGTCTCTGAATTTTTTTCGGCACCAACCTGACCTTATCAGATGCTGCCCAATCTGCCATGCATCTCTCGTTTCTCTGTGGAGATTTTCAGCATCCCTGCTGACCGCATTATTAATTTATTATCAACCTCGTCCTAATCACATATGCAAGGCCATATGACACTAGCACACTTTTGTAAAACATTTTATCGAAACATAGCAATTGATTTCTTGAAACAGTATGACACTACACGCAAAAGCTTTCACCAGCTTTGCATGCACTTGATGAACGCTAGCTGTTCAAGACTTGAAGTGCTCTAGCAGATCAAACTTTATTCTGTATTTGCTCAAGTCAGAATCTTGCAAACATCTAAGATGGAACGGATGCTAGCCATTTCCTCTAGCTAGCTCTTCCAATTCTGCTTCAGCTATCTGCAAGTCTGAAAGACTGAAACATTCCATGCACCGTTGCTAACTTCAGATCTTTGGCTGTAATTACAGGGAGCCCAGAACGAACACAGATGGTGCCGACAACAGTTCGGCCACGCTTCATCAGATGACAGTAGGACACAGGATTTGATCCAATCGTCTAAGAACAGCAGCATCTGGATGTATATTTGAGATACCGGCATGCAGCTCCTACTCTCCTAGGCTGGTTCAGAACACTGCATCTTCAGGCAGAGAGCTTCCAGCTCGTCAGAGTCATGCAAATCTTTACCTTATCTGCATGTGCAGGATCTGTCCAATTTTTTGTTGTCTCTGAAGATTCTCACTGTACTTGCATGGTGACCCACTGACCAACACCATCACTCCATCAGGCTCATCTGTTCAATTTGCTAAATCTTGTTCATCTGAAGATTCTCACCCGTTCTGACCTGAACAGGCAAACCTTGCTTTGCATCTCTTCTGCAGTGCATCTTCTCCTGTATGATGCAAACCCACCGAACAAGCAGATGAAAATGAAGAGCACATGTGGATAGGCATGTATTCTTATCCCATTTGTCTGACCTGGCAGTGCCTATATAAACTGTAGAGCTTTGCATCCCTTGATTCCTTTCTGGTTTTCATCACATCTTGGCTCCTCACATCTGCAAGGAGCTATACTGTTTTTTCTGCAAATGCATGTCTGACATGAATGCACCTGGAAAGGGGAGGTGAAATGCAGAGAGAAAAATATCTCTGCAAGATAAAGGATGAGAAGCAACCAGAGCTACGAAGCTCGGATACGTCCGCCTGGGCGCGTATAGGTATCGGAAAAGTATTCGATACGCGCCAATACGTATCCGGCCACTTTTCCATTTTCAAATAATTCCACAAATTCGAATACGTACGCAATTCTCAGTCTACAGAGGTTATTTCTCTTCTCTTCTTCTCTTCTCTGCTAGTCTGCTCTCAGTTTATAGCTGCTGTGCGATGTTGCTCTGTTTTTTACTTGTTTTGCAGTTAACCAGTTAACACTTTAAAGTCTTTACTCTAGCTGTTGCGTTGTTGTCTAGACAACGTAGTACTCGTAGTAACTTCGTAATGTTGTGTGAGTTTTTTTTGGAAAATGTCGTATATGGCCGCATCTGATTATCGGGTAACATAGCTGCCCAGCGCCCAACCGCCCCCTTTACTCCTGTGTCCAGCTCCCAGTCCTGTTTCCCGCTGGTTGGCAGGGTGCTGTTTCTAATGTCTCGGCCTCGGTCATCTTGCTTTTGTAATTTAAAAATATAATAATTTTGTGGTGTACAAAATCTAATAGCAAACACATAAAGGTTAAAGAGACTAACATGTTTTATTTTAATACTTTACTATGCATGTGTGAATTGGCTGGATCTACACGCCCCCTGGCCCTCCCTCATTTGGCACGCGCGAGCTGAAGGAAAATGTCGGTTCTTTGCTTGGCTTTCCATTCAGCACAGAATTCTAACAGCATACAACTTGGCTAAATGGGGCTGGCCTTGCAGACAACTGTGCATCTTCTGTGACCAGAAAGACAAAAATGCTCTCCATCTTTTGTTTAATTGTGCCTTTGCCAAAGAAGTCTGGCAACTTGTTTCAGTGTGGCAAGCAACACCCTGCCTAACTACATCGGCTCAGGTGACCTCAATGGCCTCCCATTAGCGCTCGATCTCCTCCTCCACTCCCCCACCTCATCGCCGATATTTCAATGGTATCTTCATCTACGTCATATGGAACCTATAGAAAGAAAGAAGCAACCATATCTTTCAAGATGTTGCCTCTACGGTACTACAAATCTTTCACTTGATTGTCCAGGATGTCATTCTTGGGCAGCACCCTCCTTCTATGGCTGTTTCTGCCTAACTCCCTCTCCTTCCTTCTGCATTCCTTCCTTGTTGGTTTCTCTGTTGCTCTTTTGTTCTCTTTGTGTTTTCTGGTTGATGCCTGTTCTAGTGAGCCCTCGTGGGTTCCCCTTTGTTACTCTCCTTAAATACTATTATATTAGCAGATCTTTTGCTCCTTTAAAAAAAAGCATCGGATAAATATATCAATCAAACAGTACTCTTCTAATTTTTTTAGTTTTTGCTAGTTTACGACAAAGATTAGTGATGATTGTCAAATTCTGAAACCAAGGATTAGTAGGTACATCAAATTTATAATGTTGTAATTGATGTCTCAAGATAAGCCTTTCTTATTTAGTAAAATCAACATGGTAGTAATTTAAAGCTAGATAACACATATCATCAATTTTCAACGAGTGGAATGGATACACAAGTTCTAAAAAATATATAAAGTGAGAAGCTATAGCTTTTTCAATGAACTTATTATTTAACTCTTATGATTTTTTATTAACTGCAACGGTAAAACTGTAGCTATAGTTACTTAATTGCCTCGTATCCAGTGAGCCAGGCTAAGGAGAAACGGATTTCATTCTCGTTTCAGTGGAACCAAGCTAAGGATCTCTTTTTGCACTCGGTGAGCTAGACTCAACTACTCATGCAGACAACCAAACAACCGAATCTTACATCATGTGAGCCTGGCTGAGTCTCGTACAGGTAACTAAACGCCCCCAAATCTACATGGCAACTCTGTGGCAAATCTTACATGCAGGAGGCAGCAGGAGACTAGGCGTCGGCGACTGGAGGAGGTAGGAGGCCAAAGGCGGTCGACAAGAGGCCAGGCGTCGACGACAGGAGGCTAGAGGCCGGCGGCGAGAGGAAGGAGGCTGGAGGCGACGAGAGGTGGTGGGTGGCTGGGCGTGGTGGGGATTGGACGATTGAGAAAGAAAGTTGAGAGGAGAAAAAGTAATAGAGGAGGATGATATGTGGGCCCACTTATTTATGTTGCTAACAGAGTTTCAATTGGCATCCATTCCTCTTCCTCAGTCTCTCCAACCAAATAAAAAATTGGGACGAACCCATCCTATTTAGTGTTGCTTAAACCAAAAGACAGGACAGTCCCAACAACAAAACTAGAACGGAACAGTCCCATCCCATCCAGTCTCAGAACCAAACGCTTTAAATATTTTCTTATATGTTGCTCTCATCAAATAAATGTTACCCTTATCATAAGTAAATAATTTACTATTTTGAAGATAGAATAAATGAGGAACAACAAATTAAAATCATTTAAGTTAATTTCTTAAACTTTATTTATATAATAAATTAGAGGGAATATATACTTTGCTTTGAGCTGTGTCCTTGATTGTGTTTTCGTCCTGCTAGTTTGTAGAGAATGGAATTGAATTGGATTGGATTGGATTGAATTGAATTGAAGGGTGGAAAGAAGGAGATGGACGCCCAGGGCGCCCTGCACTCGCTGCTGGGGGGCTGACCGCTGTTCTTGTGAGCGAGGCGCAGCTGCTGGGCGGCGTCCGCAGCGACGTGGAGTTCATCAAGGATGAGATGGAGAGCATGGACAGCCTTGTGGCGCACATCATGGAGGCGCAGCACCGTGACCGGCAGGTCTAGACGTGGAAGAGGCACGTCGCTGGCCTCAGCCACGACTGCGAGGCCTACGTGCGGCTCTACCTCCTATACGTCGCACCGGGTGGCGGGAATGGTGGTCTGCTAGCGAAGCTCCGGTGGATCCCCCGGATGGTGCGGACCATCCCGGCTCGGCACCGCATCGCCACGCGGATCCGGGAGCTCAAGGTCCGTGCCCGCGACGTCGGCGACAGGCGGCTCAAGTACGGCATTACGGTGCCGCCAGCGCCGGTCGAGGACATCGTCAGGCCATCAGCTCCTTCGTAGCCAGGCTCAGGCCTGCCGGAGAAGGAGGATGATGAGGACGAGGATCTCAAGAGGCGCGAGCTGCTCTACGGCGAGCCGCCGCCGGTGGAGTGGTCCAACAAGTGCGCCAAGATAGTGCTTGGGTGGCTGCTCGTGCCCAACGAGACAACATATAGCGAACCACCATTCCCCAAAGTCATCCGCATCATAGGACATGGCTAGGGATGACAACTCTACCCGATTATCCGTTTACCCGTGGGTAAAAACCCTATTAAAGTCGAATATGTTTCTAATATTATACCCAACAGATAAACGGGTACGGGTATGAATATTTACTACCCATACCCGTTTACCCGTTTAAAATAAATATATAAAGAAAAACCCTAATCTCCCCTCTCTCCACCTCCTACCGCACCAACCCTCCTCTCTTTCCAACTCCCACCGCACCCTTCTCCCAAAACCCAGCCGCCACCTCCTCTCCTCCCCAATCCTTCACACGGCGCCACATCCTCCCCAATCTCTCCTGCGCCACCACTCCCCTTCCCTTCTACTCCTGGCGCGCCATTCGTCCTGAACTCCTCCGTCCCGTGTCGACGGACCCCGGAGCACACGCCGCTGGCCGCCTACGCCAAAGGCCCGAGCGCTTGAGTCCATGCCAAGGGATGCCCGTGTCACCGACCGCCTACGCCCGCTCGCACCGCCGACCGCCTGGGCCCGAGCCCTTGTCGCCGGCTACCTGTGCCTGCGTGAGCACCATCGCCTCCGCCCTGCCCGCGCCGTGGCGTCGACAGCCCCTCATCGGCGTGCCTAAGACCCAGATCTGTGCTATGTGTTTGGTTCACGGGTAAACAGATATACCCATGGTTACACGGCACCCGCGGGTGATGGGTATGGGTATGGATTTTTACCCGTCAGATAAATAGGTACAGATATGGGTATACACTACCTGTACCCGTTAGACCCGATTGCCATCGCTGGACATGGCCGCGTCGGGAAGACGACCATCGCCGCCAAGGTTTACAATCATCCCTCCGTGCTCACGTCCTTCCATCGCAGGGTCTGAATCAACACCGGAGGACTTGACAAGCATTACGACGATTTAGCCGAGGAGATCATACAAGTATTCCCTGCAGCACTTGGGAGCATGCTCGGCGACACGGCCGCCCCCTTGATGCAGGCAGACAAAGACGCATGGCTGGCTACTACTTCTGATGCAGCTGCAGGAGGCAAGTGCTTCCTCCTGTTGGTTGTTGATGATGCTAATAGGTTTCAACGTTCCTACGCGTTCTACTTCCAGTTCCTCTTCACTCGCATGCTACGAGGGGCAAGAAACGCTGGTCTTGCCATGGTTAATACTGCAGTAATAGTGACCACAAGGCATAGCAGTGAGGATCGGAATCCTAATCCTTACACATTACATGTCCACAAGTTGGACTTCGCTCTTCCAAGGTTTTACCAACAGAGAGCACTTGCTCTGTCCACATCTCAGCATGCCCCATACTGGACGTTTTACATAGGTGCTATCCTGATATATTTGCACTGCACATGTTCCTCCACCTGCTGTATGTTAACAAAACTAGGTCTCAGGCCGAAATGGAAACCCTACATTCCTCCCTATCTCAGTCCAAAATGGACACATCCAGGACAATGCTCACCTTCTGCTACAACGAGCTGCCTGTCATGCACAAGACATGCCTGCATTATCTGTCTATCTTCCCCCAGGATCACATCTTCAGGAGGCCGAGCATCATCAGGCGATGGCTCTCAGAAGGTCTGGTCACTAGTACTGGAAGTATGGGTACTGTCAGGCCAGGTACTGATCAACATAACAAGGGCAGCGGCAGCAGAAGGAGGCGGCTTGTGCAGCTGGATGAACAAGCTGAGCGTGTCTTCGACGCTCTGGTCGCTAGAGGATTCCTCCGTCCAGAGGAAACCAGTGCTGCAAGCAAGATCAAGACCTGCACAATGCATCACATAGTCCATGAATTCATTGCTACGGATGTAAGTTTCATAAACTCGTGCCTTCCTCCTGATCTGGCTCACCGTTTCTCCATCAACAATTGGATAGCACTAGACGAGGCATCTCCTCCTCCTGAATCTGATCGTCCACTCCATTCTCTCATATCTCTTCTTGGTTCCCTCCCTGGATCTGATAAATGGCAGCTGCTCAAGGTGCTGGATCTCCAAGACTGCAAAGGCCTCAAGAAGAAGCACCTCAAGAACATTTGCAAGATACTGCTGCTCAAGTACCTGAGCCTCAGGAACACGGATGTCACTCAACTGCCCAGGCAAATCAAGAAGCTGCAGTGCCTAGAGATATTGGACGTCCGGCAAACAGAAATAAGGGCATTTCCCAGAAAATCAATTCTGCTTCCAATGCTAAAGCAGTTGCTTGCTGGCAACAAGGTCTCTCTAAGCAGCAGCAGCACAGCCACCACCACCGATAACAGCAAATCTCATAGGTTTGAGCAGTCGCTTGCGACGGTGCGGCTTCCTGGTAGCACCAGAAGAATGAAAAAGCTGGAGATATTGTCCCATGTTGATGCTTCCAGTAACGTTGATGACTTAATCGACATCGGGCAGCTTCTGCATCTTAGGAAACTAGGTGTGGTTCTTGATGGCAATCAGAAAACTGGTGGCTTGGCTCTTCTGTTCCAACAGATTGAGAAACTGCAGGATTGCCTCCGCTCCCTGTCTATCTGGATCAACCAACCTGCAGCAAGTGAGGGCACTGCGCCTGAGACAGAGCAAATGGCAGCTTTAGCGTCACCTCCAAAACATCTTCAGAGCCTAAAAATCACTGGCATCACAAGTGGGCTTCCTGACTGGATCACTCACCTTGACCAGCTCAGTGAGATCACACATCCTCGGGAAGCTTAGAATCCTGCACTCCATTAGGCTTCGGCGCAAGTCTTACACCAGAGCCAAGCTCACCTTCAATGTAGAAGAATTCCAGCATCTCAAGTCTCTCATTGTTGAGGGCTGCGATATCACCAACATCGAGTTTGTCAACATCGGAGCAGCTCCTAAGCTCGAGATGATTATCTGGTCTTATACCTCCATTGCAGACCTTCATCTTTCAGGTATTGATCACCTCCCCAGGTTGAAGAAGCTGGAGCTCAATGGAGATGACGACATGGTTGTGTTGAGACAAGCCATGGAAGCGCATCCCAACCATCCACTTTTCAAGCAAAATTCAGGCAATCAACGCCAAGAAGCTGGAACTGAGGTTGTAGCTTCAGGTCCATGAGTAATCATGCAACGACTACTCTCCATCAACTGGAAGATTTACTTTGGTATTTGATGATTCATCTATCCTACAATAAAGATGCAGCTGAAGGAAATCCCTGGCCATCTAGCTTCTTTCAGTCTCATGCATCAGTCAAATTGATCTCTTCCTGTATGTGTGCGATTGGCTTGCTTATGCTTGTACTGTGTGCGAGTTCTTGGTTTAATCCTCTATGTTCTGCACTGTCCGGACATGGATGTTCATGTACTTGTGTGTTAAAATGTGTGTGCTGCTCCAGCTATGCATGTGCTATTGGATTTGTGTGTGTTCAATATCCCTCTGTGTGCACGAACACTACTATTTGTGTTTGCTTTCTAGATGTATTGTGTACTTTCTATGAGGTTATTGTGATCATCTAGTGTAGACATTCTTCTGTCGACGGCCCTGTAAAAGTTTTGCTCTTCTCTTCTTAATAAAATTTGGTCGCCTTTTTGGTGACCTGACTAAAAAAAATTTCCTGTTGAGAATTCGAAGTTGTTAATTTGTTGTCTGGCAAGGACAAGGAAAATGGCAATAAAGTACCCTAGAATTCGTCTTACAGTGCTTGTGCATCTCTAGTCAAATTTGTGAATAAACAAAGGCAAACAAAGACATAAGAGGTAGAATCCAAAAAATGCATGTCATTATATATTGAACCTCATCTTGTCTTAATGTGACAGTAGAATCACACATGAGAAAACAGGTCGATCGATTCCTTATTTGTTGGAAATTCAAATGACATGTTGGTCCTAACCAACTAAAGAATTTGACAGACAAACACTTCTGCAGGTTTTTGAGCCTTGCACTGGAGAGGTCAATAAGTAGTACAAACCTCACGATTTTGATTTCAGCATTTTACTCTCCGTTGTATCAACAAGTGTATGATTGATTTCCTGATTGTTCATGTACTGGATTGCACAACTTGCATTCTACCCACTTGTACAGAAAAGCAACATCCAAACCTTTTTCGCTTATCAAACTTCCAACTCTGAACTAAAAATCCAGACTAAAATTCACCCAGGAAAAAACTTGTTTAAGAGCCAATCTTAATTCACTTATTGCCCAATCTATTAACCTATCCAGACTAGGAAATCCCCAGACCCAATCGATCACTTGATTCACATCTACCTGGATAGCTAGGTCCTGGATAGAATACGGAAGAGGGCAACGTACGAGGCCCCAAATTGCCCAAAAGATTGCATCTTTCTACAAGTTCCAAGCAAATTACACAACCAATTAAACTCACAACGCAAGACGAAAGGAAGGGCGGTGGTAGAAGCCGGCCGGCCGGCCAGCCGGAGTCGGATTCTTGTCGAGCCTATCTCGCAAAGGTCAATCCAGGCCACGCTCCGTCGGTCCGTCCTCCTCACAAGGAAAGCTCCCGGGAGGAGCGGGGGTCGTCTCTCCTTTCCCACCACTCCGCCATCGCCACAGCAGGAAGGACAGGCTGGACGGTGGCGCTCGGCGACGTCGAGAATCACGGCGACCGCTCTGTCCGTTTCCGATGTGGTGGGCTAGAGTGTGGTCGAGTTGATGGACCGCGGATATTTTTTTAATGATTTGATACTGAAAAGTTTTTAGTATTCGATTATTGACTACTTATATAAATAATAAGTAAAAACATATGAGCTATGATTATGGATCAAAGTAATAAATAAAGTTACTCTTTATAAGTGACAAATCATCAAATATTCTTATTTCTTGAAGTCCATTGTTGTAGTAGTGGAAATGGGTAACATCAGAGTTCGAGTGTGCTTCGAAAAGCAAATAGCACGAAATATTTATACTAATTCAGACCTCTAAAATGGATAATAGCCTCACGTCCAGTAACATTTAGCTGGTTTGATGCCTATACCCCTTAGAAGGGGTCTGTATTTATAGGCAAAAATAAATAAGAAAGTACGATGATGACCTCTACTTACAACCGACTAAATCGGTGATGTTCATAAAGTTACATAGGGGTTACAGTATAATACCGAAGAAACACATAAACACTCATTACATGTACAACAAAGTCTTCAATCTTAGCCTTCGAGGCCCTTTACCTTGAATGCATGTATTGTCGGATGGGACGAGAGCCCCTAGTTTGAGCCCCCATTTCGAGGTGGTTTTGGACCTTCGGGTATCATTTTAGGGGCTAGGCTCTGAATGACGAGGTTTTGGTCGATCAGCCTTCGGACGACTAGACTCCAAATGATAGTCCAGAGCCTCAGTCACTTGAGCTTTACCGAATGTATGGACTCCGAAAACATTTATTTGGAGGGCCTTCGAAGGCTTTGCCATCTTCAAGGTTTGTTCGCTGTCGGAGTAATGGTGGCCATACTTCCCCTAACAATAGCCCCTCGCATGTAGTCTTCTGTGCCAAGGGTTATTTTGCATCCTTTTTGCCCGTCATTACAACAGACCCTCATATTTAGAACTGCAGCCTTCGAGCCCCTTGCAGTAGCTTTTTGGAGCGCAACTCATGGAGCTTTATGTTAGTAATATACCCTAGAGGCAACATAGAGATGTTGTATGTGGCATACTATATTTATAAAGTATTATTCTATTTCTTGAAATAGACATTATCATTATTAATCAATGAGTATGTGACTTGTTAATGAGACTCTTAATGTCGAATGTTGCTATTTCTAAATAATTCTTGATCAGATATCATATGTGATACATATATGACATAAAGATCAGCATATATATTTATTAATGATCATGTCTCATGGATCATGGTTATGGAGATATACCAAATCAATAATATGGATATATATTAAAGAATATATGTCAAATAGACCCACTATGAGAAACTATTAAGATTCAATGTGTCATTAGTTGATCTCAAGTAATATTTATGTAAAGTACTTAGACCTGAGATCATCATGGTTCCTAACATATGTAGTAGCTTACTTTGAGTTTAGTAAATATTATTTCGTAACTAGGTAGTTATAAAGGTCCAGTTACGGTGCCCCCGTTACTTCTAGGGAGGTAATAGTTAGAGCGAATCTAGACCATTAATTAAGAGTATTTAAAATAAATAATTAAAATTAAAAAAGGGCTAACTGGCTGTAGCCGGTCAATCCTATATCGCGGCATCTCATTGCTCCTGAATCCATCGCGTGTTTCCCCTTTTCCCACTGTTTCATCCTTGCAACTTTCCTCTAAAGTCTCACCCGCTGTACGCAGTTCGCCTCTTTTCTGTGACCATCTCACCGGTAGCTTCTTGGGTGGATTCCTCATCGGTGGTGCACACGGAGTACTCTACGTCGGTCCATCTCTCCCGTCTCTTCCCATTTAGCATTCCCCTCGGTTCCCCCTTCCTCCCGCAGCTTCTTAGGGGGGATTCGTCGCCGGCGTCATGCACAGAGGACTACGCGCTCCTCGCCGGTGGCGCGCATGGAGTAATTTGTGCTGGTCCGCCTCTCCCGCCTCTTCCCGCTCTAGCATTCCCCTCGGTTCCACCTTCTTCCCATAGCTTCTTGGGGTGGATTTGTTGCCAACAGCGCGCACGAAGGACTGTGCATTGGTCCCACCTCTACCGCCTCTTCCTGCTCCTACATTCCCCTCAGTTCCTCCTGCTAGCCGCATTTCGCCTCTACCTGGTTGTGCTTGGTGTGGATTCCTCACCGGTGGTGCGCAAGGAGGATGGGGCGCTGACCACCGTCTTTCCTGCACCTTCTTGCTCTCGCCAGTGATTGTCCCCGTAGTCCACATCCGCTCTCTCTTGCCTACTCGCCAGCACTCACTTGACTGGCCACCAGCTTTATGAATGGAGGACCGACTGGTAATGTTCCTTTTACCACAAGAAGTTTGGTCGTCATAAGTGTAACAGTGATAGAAATTGAAAACAGTGATAAACCTGTAATACTTACTCGTGTGCATAGATGATTCAAGAGTCATCTAACATGGCACAAGTCCGGTGACAAGACTTTGAGGTTGGCGTTGCGTGGGGCAGCGGTGGGGTGCGCTCGATGATAAGTGTTGATCTACATCTGCCAGATCCTATCGCGGGACAAATACACCAGTTGTCTATGTCGCTGATGTTCACCGGCTTCTGGCGCGACGACCTACACTGGCTGCATGTGGACATGATGAGACCTAGTGGCGTTGCTCCTCTAGGGCCGATGGTGAGATAGCCTGTAACTTGCAATCACATAATAGCGGAAGGTTCGACTGCATGTAATGAGAGAACGATAATCACATTAAGCTTTCCATCTAATCATGTAGGATTTTAAAATTTCCTTATCTACAATCTCACTGCTATGTGGGTCCATATAATTTATGATCTTCGAAACTAAATACAACTATGAAAATTAAATTTCATCATTCAAAATTCATCAATTCCATATAGAAAAATCACATATTCAAACATAAAATAATTTTAGCACAACGAAATAATTTACATAAAAAATTACTTACAAAAACATGAATTACTATTAGATGAAGCTTAAAAAAGATTTAAGGATATTCAAAGCACCATGATCTATAAAACTATTACAAACTTGAAATGATATTTTCAAATATTACTCTGCACTTTATTTTTCATCACAAAGAGTCTCCAACTACAAAATATCAAACAATTAGATCAAGCTATGTAAAATGCACATGTAAAACCATTTATTATAAGTGTGGGCAAATCTTGTGAAACTAGCGGACAAATTATATTCCTTGAACCCTAAGTGAACCCCACGTGTACCTTTCATTTCAAAGATGCATACCCGTTGCATTCATTTTTGTTTCAACATCTAGCTAGTACTGGTAAATATAACATACCAAGATGCATAGCCGTTCTGTTCAATTTCATTTCGGCATTCGGCCAGAATGGCCGGTCTGTACCTTTCAGTCACTCAAATCAGTACATACTAAGTGATGTAGAGTTCGGGTGCCAGTATCGGTAAAAACAAGCAATTGTAGTCAACACTAATAACATAGCAGCCATTACCGACCACATACACGTGATTCCGGCAAATACCCCCCATGCCTGTCAAAAGTGCACTCGCATCTTTCTTCAAATATGTGTAAGAGATTACTTGTACTAAGCTATGTATTATACTACATTCAACATGAACACTATATTTGAGAAATCAAAATGTTCTAACATATCATAATTATTCATTTTGATATATATTTTTAATACAATTATATTTAATTCTTTTCACCCCGACACGATCCACCTGTATCGGTATGTACAAAAACATTTCATACCAACATACACTCTGGAATGACCACACGAATGGACTTGACAAGCTTGCGACAAAAAACCTAAACAGAAGTAATTCCAGCCACTTCGACGAATATCGCAAGTATCGATCAAGAAAATGACGAAAAAAAATATTTCAACTATTGGTGATACAATACTCCAATTATGCTATGTAAAATATTGTATACATTGTTCACAATATATGTCACATATCAACATATTAAATTTTGTTATATTCAATCATATTCATGCATATCTACAATAAGAATATAGTTCAAATTTTAATTTTCTAACTTAATATACGATCAACATATGTGCATTAGATTTTATTAGTTACCCAATCATAATTTCAACCAAACTGTGATCATATTAGTTCCATTCATGACTAATAAATGATACACCTACTGCACATCACAGAAAAATTGCACGGTTCAATTAAAGAAGTAAATAAGCATGTGCATGACAAAATTACATGACACATGCAACAGAACTCTAAGTTAATCTGTCCGACAAGCCGTACCTATGATTTGGAGGCCCTAAAACGAAACACGTTGTGGACCTCAAAATCTAAGCATCTAAAATTCAAAACTTGAAAACTATAACACCAGAGTTGAACTGAATTTTTGAATTTTTGAATTTTCTACAAAATTTTGAAGAGTTCTGAAATAAATTTTCGAATTTTCAAAGTGTTCTATTTTTAAAAAAATTAAAAATTTAAAAATCAACGTCGTTTTAACAGCTAATAGGCTGGTCCACCCATTCTAGATGAAACAGTGGCTCGCACAAGCCAAAGAGGCAAAAATAGCAGCACTCCCAGCAGAATTTTTTAAAAATAATATATTTTTTATTCGAAATTGCATTTCTCGTATGCGTTTTTTTTTCAAAATTTAGAAAAAGTAGCCTACTGTCAGTTGATGAAGTGCCGACAGAGGCTTTTTCGGCCTCTATCGGCACTTCATCTACTGATAGAGGCCCTGTCAATAGCCATACTGGCAAAAATAGGCTCTGTCGGTGGGTTTGGCCTCTGTCGGCAGACCATCTGCCGCCAGAGGTGTTAACTACCACAGGCAGGGCAGCCACGTGGCAAGTAGGGCATGGGCGGTTGGAGGGCACTGTCTCGAGCAGGCGGGGCATGGTCTGAGGCGGTGGGGCACGGTGGCCAAGCGGGTGGTGGGGCGTGGGCAAGGCAGCCACGTGGCGAGTGGGGCGAGGGCGGTGGGCAGGGCACTGTGGCCGAGAGGGTGGGTTGTGACGGCCGAGCGGGCAAGGTGCGGCCTTAAGGCGGTGGGGCATGATAGTTGAGTGGGTAGGGACCACGAGCAGGGCAGCCACATGGTGAGTAGGGTGCAGGTGGTGAGAAGGGCATGGTGGTCGAGCGGGCGGGGCGCGGTCCTGAGGCGGCAAGGCATGGGTAGGCGGGGACCACGGACAGGGCGGCCACATCATGAGTAGAGTACGGGCGGCCGAGTGGGTGGGGCGTGGCATGGTGAGGGCACAGTACAGGGGTGCACAGGGGCAGCGCGGGGTCACGGCATGTCACGGCATGGGCGAGCGCTCAGGCACGCGTCATGTCATGGCGGAGAGTGGTCACAGCGCGGCGGGCGCGAGTGGTAGAGTTCTACTCCTCTATCGACAGTGCATCTACCGATAGAGGCCTTGTCACCACACTGGTTTGCTGACAGAGCTTCTGTCGATAGATGAAGTTTCAATAGAGGTCGAAATATCCTCTATCAGCACTTCATCAGCCGACAAGGGCTATTTTTGTAAATTTCTAAAAACACAAACTAGGAATATAATTTCGAATAAAAAATCCTCCCAACGCTCGAGCCCTGCATGCGTTTCATCCGCTGAGATACGAGCCGATCTACGTTCTACTAGGATTTTGGGACCTATATTTTTGGGCCCTGAACAGTAGTAGCCCTGAATTGTCCCCCATAATTGATGGCCCTGCTGTGTCCGGAACCAGCAGATTACTAATTTACTTTCACATTAAGGGCCCTTAATGGTCAGCTCAGATCACATTCTATATTTCACATTAAATTTACATTCAAATCTCCAGCTAACAATCCGGAGTCAATATTTTATCGCCACAAAAATACACCACGCGCGCTGCAGAATGGAATAAAACGTACTTTATCACTTAATTTGCATGTAATCTGATTCAAACTACCCTGATAATGTGCACATGAAAAATAAACAAAGGAAAGTCTGTTTTGCATACATTAATTACATCAGAAAAAAAAAGGAATTTCCAATTGTGCTCCGCCGGGTCTGTTGCATTGCATGCATGATATTTATCAAGTTTGCATGCATGATTCATCAAGTAGATTGCTTAATTAGGAAAATCAATCTCTATGCAGATGGGCCCGCACATAAATTAAGGGAATTCAAATTGTTTTGCGTGCTAGCATCAGTTGCATAGAAAGGATTTATTTTGCATGTATGTGGGCCCTACACTTAGGAGGTAATAGGTCACCGATTTTAAATCTGAGCTATTGGATCGCATAGATTGGATGGTTGATAAAATTTTGGGGGCACCGTAAAAATCTCCAGTTATAAACGTAGTCTTCGGGTCTGATACAAAACATGTAGTGGGATGTGTGAGTGATCAAGATGGAATTTGTCGCTCCTAATATGAGAGATATGGCCCTCTCGATGTAATGGATTATAGAAGTGCATGCCCATGCCGACTTGATTAAAGAGCAATCATAAGTTATAATCCAGCATGGAAATCGAGAGAGAGATCCACTTAGCTATTGAGAGAATGACACAAGTCTCAGTGCTCAATCGATATCGTGAGGCAAAGGGATCGATTTGTACATTAGAACAATACAAGTTTAGCCGATATAATCTTTACGTATACTTAGGTTAATATGTTTTACTAGAGTCCACTGATTAATGAGATAACGGAAAGGAGTTTTTGGTCGTAACCAAGTGTACGTGAATCTACAGGGTCACACATTTAACGGGTTATAACACCTAAATCGAATTGAATAGGATTTGATTTGACTTGGTTTGGATATACAGAGATCCATGTAGTTCGAATAAAGATCTGAATAAAGTCCTGTTAGACCTGGAAGACTCAATCTAGGATGTCTCGTATACGAGGGCAAAGGGCTTATGGTTATGACGCATATGCTCATATGCGCCTACGTCTATTTTTAGTTTACATCCCTAAAACTTATAATATATACTTTATACTTTATATAACTTAAAAAAGGTCCAAAAAAGCCATGCGGTTGATAGGGTTTGAAACCAAGACTTTGTCTGCACGCCTTTTATTCTTGCCATCCCACGTTAAAACAGTTCATGAAATAATAGCCTAGCTTATTTTCTGAGTTTACTTTCCTCTAGAACTTTATATATATATATATATATATACTCTCTATAACTTCAAATAAAAAGTTGTCAATAACAAAGATATATAAAGTTGTACACCTTTAATAAATATCTCCATCCGACATCGTTTGAAAATTCTAATACATCAGTGCCATGAAACACCACATATACAGTTCCATATTCGTTGTTCTAGTGAATTATCTTCCTTGTAAAAAAATTAAATAAAAAGAATGGAATAAACAAAGGTTTGAGCGACAAAGGGAGAAGGAACAAAAGAATAAAGAAAGGTTTGAGCGTGCAAAAGATCGGTATGCCGTGGAATGGAAGAGAGCTAGCTAGGTTGCTTTGCTAATGTAGATAGACAGATTCGATTATTAAGCGGTGAAAATGAACGAAAATAAGTGCTATTGTATCTATTTGTATATTTTTTACGAAAACAAAAATAAATACAGATATCCGAAAACGAATACGAAAGCGGATCATACCGAAAATAAATATGGACTGAACAAGGAGCGAACATGAATATAGAACCAAATATCTATCAAAATACAAAACTCTTCATACGTGGAAAAA
>KE371640.1:591174-625425 GCA_000418225.1 Zizania latifolia | reverse complement strand
TAGATAAAGATATTTAGGGCAACCAATAAGATATTATTGTTCTATGACAGCACATATAATACTACATCGGGTGTTCCCTTAAGGAGAGAAGTCTTTGTCAGTTGATGAGGAAGCACACACGATTCAGGCGCCGCAAGAGGCTTTTGATGCTGCTCAGCAAATTTTGCACGTTCGTCAACCAAGAAAAAGTTTTTCATACGGGTGGCAATATGCATAGATTCCATAGATAAGGTAAAAACTCCACGGATAAGGTAAAAACTCCTCGCAAAGTAAACCTATAAAACACTCTGGAACATACTCTCGTGAAACCCTCAATACACATGGGTTTCAAACTAAAATCGTGCCCAAAATCATCGGATACCCAAAACCCGATAGAAAACATATGGGTTTGCAGTGCTAGAATTTTGGGCTAGGTCTACATGAATATTTCATAAATTCCTAAATAAATCTCAAAGGTCCACTCATTTAAAGGGATGGTGGAAACCTTTAGTCCCATATTACTAGTGTAGGTAGAAGATGATCAACTTATATATTGGGATTGTCTCCATCTCATAAAGCTATGTGCATGGGGGAGAGAAAGGGAGCTCCACAAACGCGCGCTCGCTCGCCTCGCCTTGCCGGGCTCGGGCTCAGGCTCAGGCTTCGCAGGCGCACGACACCTGAGTGAATGGTCCACCAAAATCTGGCTCCTCGCCTTGCAGGGACGTGGCCTCCTTTTGCCGTTCTGATTTTTGGTAACTTGGCCCATATTCGGGATATAGAAACTAACATGGTTTAGATCGCGATCATGACGCGAGATCGTGCCCTCCCATATAAATACCTGGCATGCACTTGAAAGGGTTATGCACTATTTGGTAGGTACTATGAATTATGGGATTCACTATTCTAGGCACTCCGCTGTGCTTGAGGGATATATTGATTCGAACTAGATTTCTGATGCTGATGAGCTTTATGCCATGACTAGATATGTTTTTACTCTTTGAGGTGGTATAATATCATGGAGGTCTTGCAAACAGACCATTTTGACGAGATCAACCATGGAAGCAGAACTCACTGCTTTAGACACAGCAACTACTGAGGAAGAGTGGCTGCGTGAGCTATTGATGGACTTGCCTGTGGTTGAAAAACTAGTGCCGGCTATCCTTATGAACTGTGACAATCAAACTGTGATAGTCAAAGTGAACATTGCTAAGGATAATGCGAAGTCATCAAGACACATTAAAAGACGATTGAAGTCTGTCAAGAAATTGGGAAACTCCAGAGTAATAAGTGTGACTTATATTCAAACAGACAAAAACCTGGCAGATCCCTTTATAAAAAGGGCTATAACGGAATATGATAGAAAATGCATCGAGAGAGATGGGTGTGAGACCTATATGAGTTGCCATAGTGGTAACCCAACCTATGTGATCGGAGATCCCATGAATTAGGACCTAGAAAAAACAAGCTATTGGTTAACTAAGGAGAGTAATTACTAACCCTCTCTAAGTGAAGATGCAATACTCTCAGATACTGTAAGACAAGTTAGCTTTATGCCATAATGTATTCTGTTGGTTTTAATTAGTAAAGATGCTATCCTACAGAGCATTCTTGAAAGAATACACCTATATGAGCCTGACTGTTAAACGTCGCAGTCTACGAGACTTGGGTGATTTCTAATAAGTTCATTATAAGACCAGGGAGTACGACGCATATGCTCCACCTGCGGGGTAGGCTACTAGCAGCCATGTACTAGTTATGACTTTGAATTAAACTCGTTCGCATACAACTTGCAATTCAAGGCACAGTCTATTGTTCAAGTTGTGGATGAGTGTAGCTTGGAGCTCTAGGCGAGAGTTCAACTTAACAGTCCTCACCAAAACGCTAGTATATCAAACAGCAGTGAGAAACAGGCAAATCTCTATATGGGCATTTGAGATCTGGTGGGGGATTGCTGGAATTTTGGGCTAGACCCACATGAATATTTCAGAAATTCCTAATTAAATCTCAAAGGCCTACTCATGCAAAGAAATGGTAAAAATATTTAGTCCCATATTACTAGTGTAGGTGGAGGATGACCAACTTATATAGTGGGGTTGTCTCCATCCCACTAACCTACGTGCATAGGAGAGAGAAAGACAGCTCCACACGCGCGCGCTCACTCGCCTCGCCTCGCCTGGCCTGGGCCCGAACCCGGGCTTCACAAGCGCGTGACACTTGAGTGAATGGTCCGCCAAAATCCGGCTCCTCGCCTTGCGGGACGTGGCCTTCTTTTGCCGTTCTGATTTTTGCGGGGACGCGGCCTTCTCCATCCCGCTCGCCGGCGTGCACCAGCGAACAGGAGAGTAGGTCTCTGAAACCTGTCATCTCTTGTGATCCTGCACCGGAAGAGGACGAATAAGGTTTTTGGGAAGCGTTCTGTGCGACTGCTCATGTCCGTCATCACGGCACGCCTTCCATCTACGTCTACCGTCGGTCGCCATCGTCTACGGTCTAACACCAACAGGAACCAGCCTACACCGGTTGCGGTATCTTCATCTGCGAACGTTCAGTACGTGTGCTGCGATCTCTCTCGGTTTTTAATCATGTTTTGCGAAACCATGATTAGATTGTTCCTGTTAACTAGTATGTTAGATCTATTCATATTAATTCTTGTGGATGCCATGATCTATTTAATTCAGAATTTAATCTTACAATTGCCTAATTCTCTAACATGCAGAAGCAGAAACAATAGCAGTAGCAGAAGCATGGATCAATAACCGAGTAAAACCTCTGGTCTCCCTTCTGTAACTATAAACTTCCGTAAAAAATATATTCAGTTATTTGATTTTTACAGGTTATAGAATTATCCAAATCGCCAAAATTTCAAAACCCAAGCAAAATTGAAACTTTTAAATAGGAATTTTAATGAGATTTAAAGGAAGCCATATCTTCCACGGCTGTGCACCAATTCGCTGTTGTAGCCGGGCTAGTTTACTGCTTTAAATGAGCTTTTAGATAATATGCAATGTCTTATGACGTTTTTTTTTCTTCTATTTTTTAACTGCGTGTACCTCACCTTACACTTACAGCTTATGCTGTAAGGCAAAGTCAATCGCCTCGCCTGATCTAATCATCTTAATAACTACATTGAAAGTGAAAGGTAAAAGATGTCCAGTAAAAAAGCTCACATATTAATATTGATAATAGAGTCTAATTTGAGAACTAAATTAATTTGTAATACATGACCGAAATTTCTACGGAAGAAATTGAGGGGGGAAACGGATGGGTGAGGAGGTGATGTTGGCTTTCAAAAAATTACTAATACTTTCGATGGATTTGAGGTCACTAAATCAAGGGAAAGGCAGCTGACAACCGATGGTTTCCTGACGAACTCTGAATATACATATGTCTCCACTGAATCTTGGCCTCTGATGTTTTTCTTGTTGTTCTACTACTAAAAGTTGTTAAAATTTGATTTTAGAACCTAATTTTATCATGTTAGCATCTTTGTCGTTCTTTTTTGGCGGATTTGTTTTGAAGACCATTACAAATACAATATAAAGTTTTACCTGAAATTATTTTTCGTTGCATAGATGCCTCACTTATATTTTAAGCGGATTATAATCAGTTAGCTTTTTTGTCCTCTGTCAAATCTTCTGGCCCGGTTCGGTTCTACAGTTTTGCAGATTGCTGATATGGATTACGATGAGACACGTATTTGAAATTCCTAGATAGTGTAATTTCTCTAAAAACATTTATATAAAATTATTTTAATTTTGTTCGTTAACTTTTTGTATTAAATTTATTTATTTGAACTCTTAAACTATTTGGTCAAATATTCATATCATCACTATCTACCACCACTTTAGATCTGGCCTAAAAGAGAAGTCTTGTCCACCATGCATGTCCACAAAGCAAGCAAGCAGAGCAAGCAACAGTTACAGCTACAAAGGAAAGCACAAGCAACTAGAAAGTAGTAAGTGTGTATACTACAGATCAGAAAATGAATCATGCATGGGGCCTTCAAAGGAAGAAAAGATAGGTTTGATCCCAAAAGAAGTGTTTTTTTAGGAGTATGTAATGCAGAAAAGTTATTGACATGATGACATCATTTTCTAAAGCTGCTCAGCTGGCTGCCTCAGTAGCTAATTGGGTGCCTCATCACCTCTTCACAGCTAATCACCACTGTTCTGGAGAGTTGCAAAGCCAATGCCTTTGAAAAACAATGTGCAGATCTCCTCATAATCTAATGATGCAGTGCTATCCTAATCCCTGATCCAGTGGCATGGATCCCAAGTGCAAATGCTGAAGAGGTGAACAGATAAATTATTCAGATCCATCCAGTTCACACACATCAGTTTACTGGAGTTCATATCACCAATGGTATGCCCCATTCCTTGCTTCCTTCTGACAGTAAACGGACTGATCAGTCTACTGAAAATCTGAAATGTGCTGTAATATGTGAAGGATTTTTACTGAAAGTCTGAAATGTGCTTTTACATGTGATGGGTTTTTACTGAAAGTCTGAAATTTACTGTAACATGTGATGGATTTTTACTGAAAGTCTGAAATGTGCTTTTACATGCTACTGAAATTCTGAAATGTGCTGTAACATGTGATGGATTTTTACTGGAAGATCAATGAGATGGAATGTGAAAAGCCAAATGAGCAGAGTTTGTTTTCAAAATTGCTGGACCATAATAACAGGTGTAAAGTGTAGAAAGATCATTATGAAAGCTTGTTTGGCTTTGACTCCAAGCCTGGAGCCATACATACACAGCCCTGACACATTCAGGAAACAGGTGAACTGTTCAGACTTGAGACTGATCAAACCTACAGTAGCCATGCATGCAAGATGCAGCTGGGAGCCCTGCATTTGCTCAGTCACCCACATGGGGGGCTTCATGCTTGTTGCAAGCTTGTCCTTGACATGTCTCCTTCCAAACCATCATTTTCAACAGTAGTAATGTCCTTCTCACATTTACTCTACACTACAAAAGAAGCTAAGAACTAGTAAGCCCCTTATTTTCAGCTAAAACACGATTATTGGCCTGGGTTACAATCAAACTTCCAAGTGATACCATTTCTTCAAAAAAAAAATCGAAAAATAATTTTAAAACCACTTATCAACTTTTTAGCATTAATTCTATCCGTTTGAAGCCTCAAACTATTTGGTTAAATAGTAGAATCATCTATCATCTATCATTTACCGTCTATATCATCTAACAATTTGGTAAATTATATTGGTAGATTCTCTCTCTTTTTCTTCGTATCTATATCAAACAAGTAACAATTTGGTAAATTATCTTGGTAGATTCTCTCTTTTTCTTCATATCATTCATCACAATTTGGTGAAGTACCAACTGTGCAAGAAGATATGTAGAAACTGGCGTATCCAATGTATCCTACGCACTTAATTACTACTTTGTTCCTCTCATCAGTAGGTCATCATCTAAAGCAAGCATGATACAGGAAGCACATGATCTCCGCGCAGTTAGATTCTTCCGAAAGGTCACAGATCCAATTGTAAGGTTGATTGTATTTAGGGGCTTTTCAGAAAAAAATTTAATAACTATATAATTATAAAAATTATCAGAAAAAATATTTTAAATCTGTATGAGTGCATTAAGACTTGCATGGTGGAGTTGATAAATCCTACTGCCGGCTCTGTTTCATATTATAAATCCTTTTAATTTTTAAACCAATCTTATATAACTTTGACCAAGTTAAAAAATATTAACATCTAAAATATCAAATAAATATACTATTAAGACATATTTTTATAGTAAATTTAATAAAACTAATTTGATGTTGTAGTTATTGATATATTTTTCTATAAAATCGGTAAGAGTTAATTTAACTTATAAAAGATCAAAAGGTAACCATTCACTTTTTTATCTACCAAAGGAGAGGAGGTAGCATACTAGCATGCACGTACTATACGGAGTATCCAATGCATTTGGGATGATAAGATAGGGTTAGTTAGTTAATGCATTTTTTGGTCTATTTAGTTCAGTTGGAATCTTGTCTCTATTAGGATTTAGATTAGGCATCACGCATTATTTTTATAGTTGCCGTCCACTAACTTGCAAAACCCAACCCAACTTTCAACAGGAGATTCAAAGTGTTAGGTAATTAAGGCCCCATCTAGATAGTTTATCACTGACTTATTATGGCTTAAAAATCCATAAGATGTTATAAGACATAATTTATTGTCCAAATAAACTATAAACTCATTCATGTTCCTGTTGATGGAAAAAATTCTCAAAATGAGGCTTTCCGAACTTATTTTTATCCGCAGGTCACCTAATAGCAAAAACATGTATAAACACCAAATAAAACAAGTTCAGGATAATATATTATGTTCATTATACAACGGAAAATAAACTCATATTTCATAAACCATTTATAACATGACAACAAGCTTCTCCGAGTTTTTATAAACAACTTATTTGGACAGTGAAGTTTAAGCTAGTTTATTAATATTCCAAAACGTGGCAATGGTGCAAAATGTTAAAGAAAACGCTTAAAAAGATGGCATTTTTAAGGATGTTCTCTCTCAAAAGAGTCAGGAGTACAAGAATGCATGGTTAAGAGAACTGTACTTTTGGATGTTTGCCGTGATTATGAGCACAAATTGCTATTCTCCTAGGAATGATTCCTCTCTATGAAAAAGACTTGCTACCAAAATATGGTTCTTATCCAGGGAATGGATTGCCATTATCTAAAGCTTTTATTTGCAAGATAAGCTTAAATATTGTGACATTATCATCTTTTTGTACTCCTTGATGTATTTTGTTTTCAGACAGAGAGAGGGTGATTGAAGTTGTATTTACCAACCCCAACCACCAACAATGACATTGACAAATGACGTCTGAATCATTGGAGCTTTTCCAGAAAAGGGACAACTTTGAGGAGGAAGATTCTCTTCTCTTCTGTCTTCTACTATTCCCCAGTGTGCTTCTATGCTACACCTTATTCACAATTTCAGCTAGAGTTTGTAGTACACTGCATTCACAATTTCATATTGTTTCAGTGTTTACAAAACCGATAACCAATCCGGTTACTATATCTTATTGAAATGGTTTGTGAAAATCGATACGTGTTATCACTTTTGACAGTAACCGGTTGTTCAACTGCAGTCGGTAACCGATCCTCAACCGGTTTTGCAAACTATAAAGGGTGCACTTGGCTTCTTGCTATGGAGTAACTGCTTGGCACTGATCTGAATGTTTTTTAAAAATATAGGCTCCGTTTGGATGGACTAAAATTAATAGTTAGCTGATTAATAGATGGAGTAATTATTAGCTAACTAATAGTTAGTTGGTTAAAAATTAGTCCATGCCTGTTTCGATACTTTAGACTAATAGATGGCTAAAATTAATTTTGCTTCTACTACAATAATCGTGCTACAGTTCAAGAGGGTAAAATAGTCCAAGGGCCCATATTATCTCAAATTAGTTTATTTTTGTGGACTAATAGACTAACTATTAGTCAGCCAATGAGCTAATAGTTAATTCACCGATTAGTTGTATTGTTTGGATGGACTAAAGCTAATTTTTAGCTGCTAACGGTTAGTCCATGGGATCCAAATAGGACCATAATGACTGGCCTGGCCTGTAATACCTGACTGGGCTGTATCCTTCATGTAAGAAGGATGAAATCTGCAGATTGCAGTTGTGTTTTGTGTGGAACATATGTGTAAAAAAATGTTTTACCTCTATGTAAGATTCAGTTTGATGTCTGATCTCATTGGTAGTAGTACCCCTATAATTTACTAAAGTTTTGGATCTATTTGCAGTTCTTCAGTGTATTCCACAGTCAAATTCTGGGACCTCTCCTCTCCTATCATTTATCAATGGAGTACACAAAGCAAGATACTTTATCCTGAAACTATGGCCGGATTTTCTGTGCCAATCCAGCATGCCACAGTTCTTGATCATGATTTCATTGCAACAATACCTTCCTTTTGAAACCATCTGGTCGCAAAATCAAGCATTTCAGCTAGCTGAAAAGCACAGAATGCAAGTCTTGAAAAGAGATCCAAATATATTCATGGTGGAAAAATTCAGAGCAATTATAATGAAGGAAATGCAGGTCAAATATTTGGATTCTGAAGTTAAGCAGCGGTAGCAGTAGAGATCACTGCAGCAGTGCAGCCAACCTTCTCTGTGTTTGTCATATCTCTACAAGTCTACAGTGACACAGAATCTGCTACTGCTCTTACTGCAGAAATTACTTTAATTCCTGAATCATCTTGTGTAGGCAGTCAAAATCCCTTATTTTCTAATCTCAAGCCATATTATATTCTTCATCCAATATTCCACCCGACTACCCCTTCCGTTCTAAAATGTATTTATTTCTAGGTTATTTAGTATCAATTAAGGGCATATTTGGTATAGCTTTAATTCTAAGATTTATGTTGGATCTAGGGTTTGTATAGTATGATAAAATAGTTTAAATTTTTATTTTTAGTCTAAAATAAAAATAGATTACTCAACTAAATACCCTTAATCTATCCACATCTCTAGATCTAGGATTTCTTAGAGCTAGATTTAATTAGCTCCAAAAAATTTTTAGATCTGGAGTCGTACCAAACGGGAGTTTGATTAGAAAACATACACTGCCTCTCATTAAATAAGGATGGTTGGGGTAAGAAAGATAAGAAGAAATGAATTAGAGGTAGTTGAACCAATAAGTAATAATATGAAAATGTTTATATTTTAATATAAATTCAAAATATTATGAATGCTCGTATTTTCGAACAGAGGAAGCAGTGTTTTCGAAAGTTTTCATGACCAACCTTATTCTAAACATAAAACAAAGCCATAAAGACCAACATATGTGTTCCAGCACATCCAAAAGATAGCACAATCTTTCCTGGCAAACTTCCTGCAAATCGGTTACAACTGTCCCTGCTTTCAGCAACCAGAGCTCACATAAGCAGAAACACCTTCATAGAAACAGAACAAACCAGCGCTCAAATCCAGCAGCACACACGGCACAGCAAATGCAGTGCCAGAGAATTTACTACATAAAGCTGGCAAGCTTCTCCCCACAGACGATCCGGCCACCACCTCTCCTCCATTTGCACTCTCCCTTCGTTTTCTGTCCAGTGGTTGCTTGATCCCACCACCCTCTCCCTGGATTTTCTAAACCCCGGACCCTCCGCACCACCTAACTATTGTGTATTTGAGCCTTAGATTGCAGAAAAAACTATTGCGAATTTTGATTTATGAAAAATTGCAAAATTATTTAATTAGAATAGCCGTAGATCAGTGGTATAATGATTTTATAAAGCTTAACAACATGAAATTATAACAACACGTCTCTATTAACATTGAATACAATAAATTCATACGGACCGATAAACTGATCAAGCAGCACAAACTATAGAATTATAGAATTTGGGGATATATAATTTTTATTTTATATTGACGAAAAACTATTATGACTGAAAAAATTAATTTCATTTGAAACTTACTTGTTTAACTATGATCTTTCGACCGAGAAACTGGTTAGAAAAACTTATCAAACATATTCTTACCTGGGCTAGCCATGCAGATGCAATGCTATACTAGTGCAATTGTGTGCCACATGCCCTGCCCCTCTGTTTCTCTCTCTGTTGGAGTTGGAGCACAATACACCCCTCTTGCAGAACTGTGTGTGCATTGATGCACATCTTCCTCCTCTGGTCATTTCCCTTGTGTGATGATCTTGGAAAGACCACTTTTGAGGCTTTCCAGTGTGTTGTGTAGCGCTTTCCGGTGTATGGGTTGCTTGCGCCAACCTTGAGTGGAATAAAGATTGGGGCTTTAGATAGGATTCTTCCCCCTTCTTTCACATCCATGCCCAAGTGTTGCATTCAGCTCTCATCTTTTGGACTTTAGTAATTGCTGCTCTACCGCAACTTTCGGCATCAAGATCCAAGAAAGATCAGGACCAAAAGTCTTGCGCTGCAATCATTAGGATTTGCATTGTGGATATCCCCTTCCTCTTGACTGTTCTTGCTCTGGCATTGGATCAAGAGTACCCAGTTTCTCAAGGAAAAAGGGAGCAAGGGAGAGTTGAGGAAGCAGCAGGTTCTCCTCAAGGTAGTAAACTAAATCCTGTTGCTGAAGTTTCTTCTGTTGCTTTGTTTCAGGTCAGTGAGGTGCCAAAATATTCTCTCTTTGGTTGTGCAGGAGGTGTTTGGAGAAAGAGATTGAGAGTCAGGAGGAGCTCCAGATGCAACAATCATAAGGTAGCAGAGAAGTGCATTACTGTTCTTGCTAGAATTACCTGTTTAGATTCCATTTGAAGTACACCATTGTTGTCTTCCTGCTCTGCATACGGCTAATCATTGCAAAGTGTGGGGAATCGATTCCTTGTGCCGTGATCATTCTTTTCTTGAAGTGACTTCTTTTGAGATTCCACTTCACAGTTCACAGCCAAGCTGATAATTGGTGCTTTTTTGCAGTTCCTGTGGGGGAGGAAAACCAGATGAAGCTCTGCACTGGTCGGCTGAGAGGCTTCTGCAAGAATCAGCCTCTCTGAAGAAGAAAACTCTTGCTTTCTTTCCATGGAGAAGGAAGCAATGGGGGGTCATGTGATGGTCTCACTGGAGAGCTTGAGCTTGGAACTCCCCAATGGTGGCGGAGTCATGCTTGGCCATGACAAGGACATTTCAACACTGCAAGGTTTGACAGAAGCAACACTTTCTTCAGTATTCAGTGTATCTGTCTGTGCATGCATAATTTGAGGCATGAAGTTGTATAATTCTTTCGATTGCAATGTTGTTTCAGATGAGATTTCAGCTCTCAGATCAAGGCAGAGGCATCTTGACCACACAAGACAAGAAGCACTGGACAAGCTCATTGACCTGAAAGGTAGGTAACTGCATTTGGTCTTCCTCCCCTGTATAGAACTACTTCTTGCATGTCCGAGGAACTCAGCCTGGCCAAAATTCAGGAAGCATCAGGGTTTTCTGCCGGGTCGGACCATCGATTTCGGCCACCAATTTCCAGGCCAAATCACCAGTTGCAGTCGAACACGACAAGATCACAGTTCGAGCAGTGGGGATCAAGAAAGAGTTCAATGTTGATAGGGTGTTTGGTCAGGAGTCAACCCAAGGTAGCTCAGTAGCTCACTCTTACTTACAGTCTTGCTTGCTATCCTGTCACCGCTGCACACTGCTCTTATGAAACACAGAGCATAATTCATTTCAATTGTTATGATGCAGAGGATGTTTTCCAAGAAGTAAAGCCAATCCTCAGATCTGCACTTGATGGGCACAATGTCTGCATTCTTGCCTATGGCCAAACTGGGACAGGAAAGACATACACAATGGTAGTCTGCTGCAGCTCTGGCCATATCTGAGACAAATTGATGAGTATCTGACTGGAATCTGAATTTCATCTGACTGGAATCTGCTTGCAGGAAGGAACTAATGGTAAGCTTGGCATCGTGCCTCGAGCGATTCAAGAACTGCTTTCTCATGCTGCTTCTCAGGACAGTTCATCCACATATTCTTTCTCCATAAGCATGCTTGAGGTCTACATGGGGACTGTCAGGGACTTGCTGGCGCCAAGGCAGCCTCTCTTCAGGTCCACAGAATGCAACACGGCGTCGTAAGATCACAAAACCAAAACCCACCTGTAAACTATGAAGCAACATCATCAGTTGTCTGTGTGCGAATGTTCATATTTCTGTTGCAATGTTCAGAATCATCAGCATCCTAGCGACTAAAAGTGGCGCTGTAGAAGTTGAGGGGCTAACAGATGTTGCAATCCAAGACCTCAAGAAGGCCAATCAGTGGTACTGCAGAGGACGGCGCGCGAGGTCAACATCGTGGACGAATGTCAACGATGTCTCCAGCCGATCACACTGGTGGGTTGACGAGCTGTTCCACTCACAGAAATCTTCAGCTAATGCAGCTCGGTAACTTGAAACAGTACCCAATTATATATGCCTTAGCTCTGTCTGTGTGTAGCTTGACGAGAATTACCATCAAGAGAAGTGGTGGAGGTGCCACTGAAGAAGCCAGCAAGCTCTGGCTCGTCGATCTCGGTGGCAGCGAGAGGTTGCTCAAGACTGGTGCATCTGGGTTGACCATGGACGAGGGTAAGGCCATAAACCTCTCTCTGTCAGCCCTTGGTGACGTCATTGCTGCACTTAGGCGAAGGAGAAGTCATGTTCCTTACAGGTAAACAGCTTCACAATTCACTATTCAGCATCCTTGTCAGATATAAATTATAACTTTCAAGTACACCAGTGCATTCATGGTTAGTTAGTACATCCCATTTACCTTTTCTTTAAAAAATCTCTCTGCAGGAACAGCAAGCTTACCCAGATTCTCAGTGATTCTCTTGGTAAGGATCAGTTTTCAGAGCAACTTGAAGCATGAAAAGTTCTTTTGAGTAACATTATGTGGTGTTGAATCTCTAAATGACAGGTGACGGCTCAAAAGTTCTGATGGTAGTGCACATCAGCCCTTCTGATGATGATATTGGGGAAACAGTTTGCTCACTGAGCTTTGCTAAAAGAGCCAGGTCAATTGAGTCCAGCAAAGACACTTCAGAAGTAAGTAGAGAGATTTTTAATTAGCATTCGTGTTCACCTTGAGAAAAAGGTTTTGCTGGTGTGCACAAATTCACCGCTTCATGGTTTAGGGTGTGAAGAAGCTGAAGCAGAAGCGGCTTGCAGAGCTTGAGAAGGAAATATGCGATGCCGAGCAAGAGCTCAAACATCTCACTGAGCAGATAAGGAGAGCTGAAATCTCACTTGAAGAGAGGAAGAAGCAGATCTCTTCTGCGTGTCAGGCTCATAGCGACGAGAAGGGGTCACCGAGAAGCACTCTAGTGGTTGACCATATTGATTCTGCAGAAAGCCCTCAAGCAACTGACAAGGCAAAGAGCAAGGTGTCTTCTCATGGATCAGTTCCTCGCTTCATGTCCTCAACAGTGTGCAGCCGGCAAAGACATAGCCCGGCAAGCCACTCTGCTAGTAAACCGAGGCTGACAAAATCAGTGAGCAGGTATCCAGCTGAGCTCAGTGGAAGCCAGTCCTTCAGCTGCTACTCCAGCTGCAAGAATGCAACCAAGGCTAGGTCAGTGGCATTCTCATCCAGTGTGCCTAAGATGAAGTTCTTGGCAGCCAAATCTGATCAAATCAACATAAGCATCAACAGCATCGATTCGACAGCGGCGTCAGCACCTCCACGAAGGGAAAGCTTCATTTCCCGGCAAATTCAGAGAGCTCCTCTACATCAGCACAGGAGAAGGATGTCTAGCCTAACGTAAAATCTTACACATACACGTATTGAACAATTATGTACTTAACTCCTTGTTTAGTAGTGAAATCTATCTGAAAGATGCCTTGGTTTTTGTGGGTGTTGGATGGTTTGCTTGTTAGGTAACACCTTAGTTGTCAACTTCTGTAACTATTTCAGGCCCTTGGCTGTTTTTGGTTTGGAATGGAAGGGCAAAAGGATTTGGGGCCAGTGGGGGTCATGTTAAGTACAACTGTAATGGGTTTATCTGATGCTTTTGATTTCTCTATGGCTTTGTAATTTTGACAGAAGAAACAAATTATACACATGATTAATTACCATGGTGTTATGTCATTCCTTTTGTGATGTTTCAAGGAACATGTTTTACTTTTTAAGCAGGTTGGATATCAATTTTCTGGTGATGCTGTACTGAAGTACTGAACTGCCAAGAGTGTTGTACTGTTGTCTTAATTGTTGACTTGAAACATAGCTACAACAATTAACTACAAAATTTCATGCCAGTTCTCTCTAAACTGGAAACCTGCTCCTATACTGAGAACTCAACCTAACCTTTTTCAGATCTGAATTTTCTGAAACGGAATCCACGTTTTGTTGTATCTTGATATAACCATTTTTTTCATACTGCTTCTATCTGAAACTAGGCTGTATGTAGCTGTAGATTATTATTTTTTTTTGCTGAAAGTACATGAGTAGCATACTAGGAAAATTCTGAAGTTATCTTTAGAAGCAGTGGTAAAAGCAGTAGCCTGATGTAAACATCATGCTGACAAATATAGAAAAACAGAAACTGTCATAGCACTAAAACTAAGAGGTCCTGTAAAACTGATGGACACTTCTTCTGCACAATCATCTGAACATTCATCTTGCAAACAGTGGTGCAATAAATATCCATGCTTTTTGACCGAAGAATGCTACAAATATCCATGCTTTCGATGTTGCTGCAGCTTCTCCATATTAATTGCAGCATGACCCAAGTATCTTGTGTGATCCAACCAATTACTGATATGGCAAGTTGTATCTTCTAGCATTGTGTAGGATAAAGACCATTACCTGTTAGTCCGGCATGTGAGATTGTCAATCAACTCCAGAATGCAGAGAATTCAGTTGCCGCTGCATCAATTTGCAACATGGAATTTGGCAAAACAGCTCCCAATGCAGAATCTAATTAACTGAAGAACGCAACAGAGTTCATGGATTGATTCATCAACTCCAGAAGACCAGAATCGAAATGCTTTCCAGGAACAGAGTTTAATTAAGTATCACTATCGAGATTTCAGATGTGTGACAGTCGAAAACAGAAATCCTCCGCATTGCCTGGATCTCAGGGCCCTTGAAATTTGAAAAGGTTCATCAAAAGGTCTCAAGCAAAATGAAAACAGGCCGTGAACACCTGGCACCAGATCCCATTAAAACTTCAGTTAAACGTGATGAGATAATCCTAATATTAAGATGAGTGATCTCAAAAAAATTCTCGTATCATATAATTTATATAAGGCAGGCCCACGTGACCTTTCTCTTAAAAAAAGTCCCTCTGGTGGGTCCCACGACGGCATGAACTCGATCTGACTTCTGACCGGTGGTGGGCCAGCTGAACCAGATCCCTCTCTTCTCTGGAAAAGAACCAGATCCGTCGCTGCCTCTCGTTCTCGTCGCATCCAAATTTTAATTTAATCCCCCAAAGAAAAAAAAAGGAAAGATCTTCTCCTGCAATCGGCAATCCTGTTCAAATTCCTATTCTTCCCCGAGGAGGCAGGGAGTTCGCCTCCCAAACGTGGCGCGCCTCCCGCCACCGATAAAATTCCCAGATTTTCACCTCGAGCCAGTCCGATTTACACCTTCCTGCCGGATCCGTCACCCCGGAATCCGCAGCTTATCGATTTGGCCTCTGGTGAGCTCAAAGGCGCAGTTTTTTCTGCGAATTGAGCCGCCTTCTTTTGTCTTCTAGAAGATTCTGGGTCAAATTTCGACTTTGTAGTAGGTTGCGTGCGAGCACCGGTGTTTCTTGGAAGGCAAGCGTGGGAAAGATTCGATTTTTAGGAGAAGTGGTGGTGGTGTAGGGTTGGGTGATCGGAGGAAGCGACGGTGGTGGAATGGAGCTGGGGCTGGGGATGGGGCTGGGGCTGGGCGACCCGCCGGCGGACTACTGGTCGATCGCCGCGGTGGGGCTGTTCGTCGCGCTCATCTGCATCTGCATCATCGTCGGCCACCTCCTCGAGGAGAGCCGCTGGATGAACGAGTCAATCACCGCGCTCATCATTGTGAGTCGAGGAATTCCATGTCGCTGTACGCGTTCGAGTTGCGTTGTTTGTTTGAGATTTTGGGCGTTGATTGTGTTTTTCGTTTGGTGTTTGATTTGTAGGGGCTGGGCACTGGTGGGGTGATCTTGATGGTGTCGGGCTGGAAACATTCACGAATACTGGTGTTCAGCGAGGATCTATTCTTCATTTACCTGCTCCCACCAATCATATTCAATGCAGGGTAAGCTGTTTCATGTGAATAAGATGAGCTATTATGGTGTTTTGGTTTATAATTAGAGTCTGCAAAAGTAGCGATAAGGAAGAAATAGCAGAGCAACAGTCAAGCAATTTAGTTGAGCTCCTGTTTGAAAAAAAAATAGTTGAGTTCCATGGTTATAAATAGGGTTGTTGTTTACTGGAGCTTCCATTTCTTCTTTCCTTTAAATTAAGTTGTGTTATACATTTAATGATCTAAGTTGTGTGTGCCTCTCCAGCCCTATTGTCTTTGAAAGGGGAACTATTACTTCTCCACTTTTCTTTTATTTGTAATTGATTTTGCTAATTGAAGTAACACTGGTTATCATGCATACATGGTGCACGCAATTGTACCTATTCAGTTCTCTAATATTTGAGTAGGGAAATGCTACTTTTTGATGGTAACCACAAAAGGCGGTCTAAATTAAATTTTCAAGTACATCACTTAAATTTTATTATTAATAAGCTAGGAGATGTATGCTTACTGTTCCTTCTTCTTTCTTTGCTGGCCAGGTTCCAAGTTAAGAAGAAACAATTTTTCCGCAACTTCATGACTATTACATTGTTTGGTGCAGTTGGGACCTTGATCTCTTTCACAGTAATATCCCTTGGTAAGTTTTCTCCCTCATTAATTTTTAGTTTTTTTACCTGGAATGTCGCTTTTTCTTACTCACCTGACTCATTTGCACATTCCATCACAGGTGCTCTAGGACTAATTTCAAGGCTGAACATAGGTTCCCTTGAGCTTGGAGACTATCTTGGTCAGTTCTTAAACCTGAAGTGTAATTTTTTTCAATTGCCTGTCTATGTTTCACGCTTTTGACTCATTCTGTATGCGAAATTTTCAGCAATCGGGGCAATATTCTCGGCAACAGACTCTGTATGCACCTTGCAGGTGTTGAACCAAGATGACACACCCTTGTTGTACAGCTTGGTTTTTGGGGAAGGTGTTGTCAATGATGCAACGTCAGTTGTGCTGTTCAACGCAATCCAAAACTTTGATCTTCCAAATTTCAGCAGCATTAAGTTCTTGCAATTTATTGGCAATTTCCTTTATCTGTTTGGCACCAGTACCTTTCTTGGAGTGGGTGTAAGTACTCTTCTGCTCATCCAACCTTTAGTTTTGCCAAAGTTTCTTTTTGCTAAAGCATGTTATGACTGCAGGCTGGACTTCTCAGTGCTTATATCATCAAGAAACTGTACTTTGGCAGGTTTGTACTTAACACACCACATTGTGTAGTTGATATCTGTATGATCAATCGTCAGACATTTTGTAATAATCCTCTAATCCATTGTTATACCCTGTTCCTCCATCTTTGCATCCATTCCAGACACTCTACTGATCGTGAAGTTTCCATTATGATGCTGATGGCTTACTTATCTTACATGCTGGCTGAAGTAAGCACCTAGTACTTTTAAGTTTTAACATCATATAGATACTACATATTTTGGCAACATCAGCTAAATGTAATTGTAATGATATTGACCTGTTACTTTCTGTGGCAGTTGCTTGATTTGAGTGGTATTCTCACAGTGTTCTTCTGTGGTATTGTAATGTCTCACTATACCTGGCACAACGTAACAGAGAGTTCCAGGGTCACAACCAAGTAAGTATCTGCATGGTTTCTTTCAGAAAGCATGTGACTCCATCATTCTTTGAAGTTGATGACTCCAAATATAAAATACATATTAAATTATGGACCACACTGATGCTTCTTTAATCACACACTCAACAGGCATGCATTTGCTACATTGTCATTTATCTCGGAGACGTTTCTGTTTCTCTATGTTGGTATGGATGCATTGGACATAGAGAAGTGGAAGATTGTCGGTGAAACATACAGGCACGCTCTCTCTGTCTCTGTGTGTGAAGTAACCATATATGTTGTTCAGTTGCCCAATTGGTAGATAACCGTGAGATGTGTAACACATTTCTTATCCTGTGCAGCCTGATGAAATCTATTGCCTTGAGCTCCACTATTTTGTTATTGGTGCTTGTTTCAAGGGCTGCCTTTGTTTTCCCACTATCACTTTTGGCAAATTTGACCAAAAAAAATCAAGTGGAAAAGATCTCTATTAAGCAGCAAGTGAGTATCATATTTGCAGCATATTAGGCTCGTTAGTCGTTATCTTCTCTTGCAAGAAGGGGACATTATGGTAACTTACATGATGTCTGCCATTCAGGTTATTATTTGGTGGGCGGGTCTGATGAGAGGTGCTGTGTCCATTGCATTGGCCTACAATAAGGTAACACCTTGTGTATGATCTGTGCTTTGGCTTGTAAACACATGGTCTAGTTTTTGAAGCCTCCAAATTTTATATTTGTCTGGCTGCCTGATAAAGACACATGCAGCTGGCTTGTTTATAAACTAAATTGTTCTATGAAAAGGCTGGATTTTTTGCCTATGTGTACTAGTATTGTTTAGCATTCGTGCTTTGATCTAAAACTAATCACTTTGTCATGTGCAGTTCACAAGATCAGGCCATACTCAGCTCCCCAGCAATGCTATCATGATCACAAGTACTATCACTGTTGTTCTTTTCAGCACAATGGTAAGCTCCCTCTCTTAAGCAATGACACCTCTGCACCACATCCTTCCAATCACCGAAAAGCATCTAACATGAAAGCCATTCTCCAAACAATTTCACAATTCAGTTTGATAGAATCAAAACTCTCTGTTTCCTTAGGTCTTTGGACTGCTGACAAAGCCGTGGATCAGACTCTTGATTCCAGCAAGGCACCTCAACAGGGAATCTAGTGCGCTTTCCGACCCACCTAGCCCAAAATCCTTCCTTGAGCCACCGATCCTGAATGGGTCCGATGTCGATCCTGAGATTGTTGTGGGCATTCGCCGCCCGACAAGCCTCCGTCTGCTCCTGGCAAGCCCGACACGGTCAGTCCACCATTACTGGCGCAAATTTGACGATTCCTTCATGCGGCCAATGTTTGGTGGCCGAGGCTTCGTCCCCTTCGTCCCTGGCTCACCAACTGAAAGGAGTGTGCCATTACTCCAGGGAAATGATCAGAACTAGAAAACATTATCAGTAAAAGATGCAGCGTCGATCAGTAAGACCGGTTTCTGTAAATCTGATGTAGCAATGTTCTTGGTAGCTGGTACTGTGGTACATGCTGGTGTATTATGTTGGTTAGTTACCTCATCTGTACATATCATGGCTGTATACAGTTTCTGTAATTTAGCAAGAAATATATGATGCAGAAATTTTTGCCCCGAGTTATACAATGTAATTTAAGAGCGGAAATGGTTCTGAAATTTTAGTAATGTTTTTTGGAGATAACTCGATGTCTTATTTTTCACTTTTTGAAAGAATAATAGATATTGCAATGCAGGAGAAAACCATCTGACAATTGACATTATTGGAAGTCTCTTGTCATCTTTTTTGCTGGAAATTCTAGAATTCCGACATTACGGGCCCGTACTATACACGTATGGCATCAGTCGTGATGGCTTGGTTGGCTTATAAGCCAGTTTTGGGTTGTTTATAAGTTAGTTTTGGTTTGAAATCTGAGTTTATTGTCAGATGAAAATATCATATTACCTTTAGAATTCTTTGTTTGATGTTTAATTGATAAACCATTATTTGTGACAGTTTTTGAAGTGGAGATCTAAGTAAGCTCGGTAAGAAGTTTTATTCTACTAATAGGGGATTAGAGCATCTCCGAGAGAATCGCTATTTTTTCTGTAAAATCTCATATAGAGAGTTATCTTAATAAAATTTAATCTCTAAATCTTATCATTCTCCAACAGATTTTTGATATCATATTTTTTATATTTTACTTTTGTATCATTGATAGGTGAACCATACTTATTAAATCTCTCATCTTTTCTTTTATCTGTATCTCTTGTATCACCGACAGAAAATGAGACTTAAAGCATATCTAGGAGAGTTACAATTTTTTGTTCTCTAAAATCTCATATAGAGAGTCCTCATAATAAAATTTATTTAATCTCTAAATTTTATTACTCTCTAGCAGACTTCTGATATCATATTTCCTATATTTTACTCTTATATCATCGATAGGTGGACTCTACTTATCAAATCTCTCTACTTTTCTTTTATTTGTATCTCTTGTATCACCGATAGATGAGACCAGAGCAGATAGGGAATAAGAGTCACTCCCTATAAGTATTGAGGATGGAGAAAGATTTAGGGAACGTCTTATTTTTGAGAGTCTTTTAGAGTATCTGTTGGAAATAATTTTTTAGTTACTAGCTGAGTGCCCGTGTGTTGCAACAGGAAAAAATCTACAACATTAAAAGAACACATGCAAATATAGATGAGCGAAGTTGAAGCTGGTGAGTTTTGGTTTGCTGTGAGAAGAAATAGTGATGGTGGCAGACTCACCACCACTAGTTTTTTTTTAAAGTAGTATAGATAATTTCTAAAATTTAGGGAAGATGCTCTTTAGAATTTCTCTTGGAGATGCTCTTACTCCCTATAAGTAGGAGGATGGAGGAAGATTTAGGGAGTATCATTTTTGGGAGTCTTTTAAAGAATTTATTGGAGCTAATTTTTTAGTTATAATCTCTAAAATTTAGAAAAGAAAGCTTTTAGAGTTTCTCTTAGAGATGCTCTTATGACTTATTTAGACAATAAATTTTATCTTATAGCTAGCTTATGGCTAAAGCCATAAACCGTCTAAAAGGGAGTCTAAATTTGACACTGAAGGGAAGCGGCAAAGATCAACGATGACATGGCCCAGATACTTGAGTAGTGATATATTGCGGAATAAGTCTACATAACCCCCTCACGTATTAGTGATTGATTACTTAACCCTCTGATCTAATAAACCAGGTATTTAACCCCATAACCTTTCAAATACTGTTTACTTAATCCCTAATGTGGTTTTGTAAAGTGGTTTTACCGTGCTAGTTTCTTGGAGTCTTTTAGAGAATTTATTGGAGCTAATTTTTTAATTATGATCTCTAAAATTTTAAAAAGAAATCTTTTAGAGTTTCTCTTAGAGATGTTCTTATGACTTATTTAGACAATAAATTTTATCTTATAGCTAGCTTATGGCTAAAGCCATAAACTGTCTAAAAGGGAGTCTAAATTTGACACTGAAGGGAAGCAGCAGAGATCAACGATGACATGGCCCAGATACTTGAGTAGTGATATATTGTGGAATAAGTCTACATAACCCTCTCACGTATTAGTGATTGATTACTTAACCCTCTGATCTAATAAACCAGGTATTTAACCCCCTAACCTTTCAAATACCGTTTACTTAACCCCTAATGTGGTTTTGTAAAATGGTTTTACCCTGCTAGCATGCCACGTTGGATGAGGCATAAATTATTCTAGACACTACATTCATATGACAAGAAAAACTAATCAATAGCAGACTTCTTTTTAGATCCAGTACTAAATTCATCAAAAATTGTAGCGGCAGTAACGAGTTATTTTTTTCTTCTACTTCTTCCTGGAGTGGAAGGATTCAACAGTGATGTTAGCATCAGGGAGATGATAACGAGGAGATGAGAAAGAACAAGAAAAAAATAATCTTGTCCAACATGGCACACCAGCGAGATAAAACCAGTTTGCAAAACCACTTTATAGGTTAAGTAAACGGTATTTAAAATGTTAGGGGTTAAACACATGTTTTATTTGGTTAGGGGGTTAAGTAATCAATAAGCAAAACGTGAGGGGGTTATTTAGACTTATTCCATATATTGCTGAACTTGTACTTGAGCAGCGATAGCTCAGATACTCGATTAATCTGCTGATTAACAGCTGCTCGGCAACATGACAGTTAATTTATGTTAAAATTGGATTAGTAATCGACTGACCGATTACTCACTTATTAATCAGGTCCAGCGCCCACCGATTATATTAAACTAAGTCAAATGTTACGGTGAGACTCTAAGCACAATTCCGTACTTATTAATTATGAATTGAAAATTATTCAAACATAGAACATAGAAGAAAATATTATATCAGGATACATAGGTATATATTATATAATTAAAAGCCCGTACTAATGCACGGATTATATTATTCATCAGGTCACAAGAAGTAGGGGTGGCATTTGTGACACGTGTCAAGTTCCGGCCGATCCACGTCAGCACATGATTGAGCATGGTGGCTGTCTTCACGGGTTGACGAAGACGTCGAGCTCGAGGACGGCGTTTGGGTGGTCGAGCCGGACCGTCTTCCACAGCACGTAGCCCCTCGCCATCCTGAACTGCCCCGTGCCGCCGACCACCGAGAGCTCGCGCACCGCCGCGCCGATGTCGTCGCGCCCCACCACGGTGACCGAGCTCCCGGCGTACGGCCCCGCCGTGAGCACCACCTCCATGGTGACCAGCAGCTCCGGGTTCCCCACCGACGCCCACACGTACTGCCCCTTGGCGCGCCCCACGGCGGACGACGACGGGCTGGACGCCGCCGTCAGCACGTCGTCGATGACGATCGTGTCGCCGAAGTGGCCGCGCGGCCCGTTCAGCACCTGCACCGCCGTCGGCGCCGAGCCCGTCAGCACGTCGTGCATGTAGAAGTGCAGGTGCGCCGACGCCGCCTCCGTCGCCGTCGGGCCGCCGCCGGCGAGGAGCACCAGCAGGATGAACACGAACGCCGGCATGGTGGAGTGGATCAGCTTGCAGCAAGCCATGGCAACTGAGGGACAAGATAAAATCGAGATGTCTGCAGCTCTGCATGCTTAAACAGTACTCTCTCTCTCTCTCCGTCTAAAAATCCTCTATCTATTATATTTTCTATTTTTTTAAAAATATATATATATATATTTATAATTTACATGCATACAAATATTGAATAAGTAATAATACCATTTCGTTTAGCGGCTTAATTAGATTAACATCATTTAACCCGAATAGTCATATCTTAGTTAGTCTTGCATGCACACCTCCTAAGCTATGCGTATCAACATCAATATAACTATTTAATACAACTAACAGAGTTTGATTTTTCCTGATTTCGATGAAAAAAGTAATACGTAGAAGATTTTTAGATTGACGGAGTAAATGGTAGCCACACAATGAATTATTGGCGATGATTATTTGCATAATTGCATCATGGAGGAATGGAACAAAACAACAGTTGCTGTGGCATGTTCCAGTCTGTACTGTATTGTCGGTGCCAAGGCGCCTTGCCTATCACATGTCAAAATAAAAAAACTTCGGGCCTTGTTCGGGCTGGGCCTGGTTTTATTTGGGCCGAACCTGGTTTTATTCGGGCCAAATTAAATGAACATGCCATGATTTTGCCAAAGAAGTTGAGTCAACTCTTTCTGTCCAGCCATTGACTTTTCATTGTTATAAGTGAATTTGCTAACCCAATATGTTATTTTTAAGAGTTATGTTGGATATTGAACATATTGAGTTTGTGAACAGATGGAAAATAAGAGTATAGATATAGTTTGCCGGATAACAATCACTGTTGGAAACAGTAGTAGGACAGGTTGAACAAACTCATCCCTGGAAAAAATTGCTAGTTTGCTACTCAGCAATGATCATATGGTATGCAATATACACACACAAAAAAGGGGGAAAGAGAGGATCAATGTAGGTGACTATGTTCTTATCTTCTTATGGGCAAGGACTGGGATATCTTGCATGAACTTCATTGATATCAGCAACAATTTCTTCAGAGAGGTGGACTCTAGTAGCCTGAAGAACTTCTTCAAGCTGCCAAATTTTAGTTGCACCGAAAACAGCTGATGCCACAAGGGGGTGCCTCAGAACAAACGCTGAAAACATCGACAGGAGACGCGAGGATCTGTGAGTAACTGTAAGAGAATGCAGCTTCACATACTACCCAAAAGATGATGTAGCATACCAATTGCTAGAGTTGCTGGAGAAATGCCATGGTTAGCAGCAATTTTTGTGTATTCCTGATTTCATTTATAAGTTTTACAATGTCAGCACTGAGAAAGAGGTTCGGAAAAACATATAAATCACCATACCACCTTCAAAGCAGCTATTAGTCTGGGGTTCTGAAGATTATATCTGGATTCACCCTCAGAGTATCTCCCTGAAAAGCATGAGGAACAATTAAGATTCAGCGGTGCAAAACAGATCAAAAGATGCAAGTGGTATGTACAAGTCCAGACCTTTGAAAAGATTCATTCTTGCATCTGCCGGCCCGCCATCATCCGATAGGTAATACTTCCCTGAAAGTATACCCATGGCCATTGGGCTGTAGGCTAGCAAGCTGATTCTGCAATTTTTGTAGTTCAGCAAGGAAATCTCAGTATCACTTCGTAGCTCATACAAGAAAAACAAGAAACTAGTATATTTTGCAAATTTATCATCATTTTGCAGAGTTACATACTGAGGTGGCAGTACTTGTCAGCTGTAAATATGACTAGCTGAAGATAACAGACAATTTCAGGTCTATATTACAGATACCTCTCGTGGTGGCAGCATTCTCCTAGCCCAGCATCAAAATTTCGGCATAGCAAGTTATATGAATTCTGCAAGAGCATTGCAGAGAAAGGTATGAGAAATTGAGAATGTGCTGGTACTAAAAAAGATGAACTATAGAATTGGAATGATGGCATAACACTTACTTGCACTGTCAGTATCTTCTGGTGCAGCTGTGAATTTCTACTAAGATGAAGAAACGTCATCAACCCATATGGTGTTTCATTGCTAAGGCCAATGTACCTAATCTAACATCAGCAAAGAACAAACCTGCCATAGTAAGATTGCCGATAACAACTTGACATAAACACTCCTTACAACATACCTTGCCAGCATCTATGGCTCTACCAAGAGCCATTAGCTGTTCTTCCATTGGCACAGACACATAGTGATGACTTGGATCATACTCTGTCTCACCAAACATCGGAACATAACTGCATGCAAAGTATGGTTGGTTAAAAGTTGAGTATGCACAGAAACACAAGATAGCAACATGGCAATATTTATGCACGAAGCCGTGTTGCACAGACCGATCAGGCCAATGAATCTGGTAAAGATCAATGTAATCCACTCCCAGCCTGCGCAAGCTGCAACAACATCACAAGGAACACAAGATGCTCTCAGATGTCAACAGAAAGATCTACCTAATCTACAAGCAACGCAATACTTCTGAAAATTGGCATTGCGACGATTGCATCAGTACATCAGCAGCATCAGGCCATCAAGATTTTTTAGACAATGGATTAAAATCAGTCCATCAAGTACACATGCAACAAGGAAGTAGTAACAGAATCTCCTAACATTTTACACTAATCAGCATCAAAATACACAGGCAGGCCGACTACAAAGACCAAGCAAGCATCTGAAGTTGTGAATAGAAATACAGAATAGAATAGCACAAGAACTGGGAAGAAGGTATACTGATTGACCAACCTACTATCAATCGCCTCCGTGATGTTCTGCCAATCGAGAGACACAGGCCCGTCGCGGATCCAAGTCATCTGGCCGGATGGCCCAGCGACCTATTGTAGCCATGCAGCATCAAGATCAAAGTGGTTGGTTACGATTCTAACAAGTAGCGGAGTGTCTAGCTACTTAAAATTTGAGAAAGTAAGTGTTTTCAGCTTATACATATTAATTAATTTCTTGATTCTATAACTGCTGAATTTCGTAATATAAAAAAACTAAAGATTCTGATAATAGTTGCAGCTGCTATAAACTATAATTTAGTTCAGTGAAAGCAGAAGAGGCTTTGACCGTTGACCTTTGTGGCGAGTACGACGCTGCTACGTGGGACCCGGCGGGCCCGAAGCCAGCGGCCGAGGAACTCCTCGCTGCGCCCGTGCGTCTCCCTGCGCTGCGGGACCGGGTACCTGGCAAAATTTTGCAAAGAAACCATTTTTAATTTTATCTGGGGCGTTTCATGTAGAAAGGGAAAAGATGGATAAGAAGGCTGGCTGCGTACATCTCGGCGGAGTCGAAGAAGTTGACGCCGGCGTCGAAGGCGGCGTCGAGGAGGCGGAGCGACTCCGGCAGCCCGCTCTGCTCCCCCATCGTCATCGTCCCTTCAGCACACCGACACAGGAGCAGAGTCAGCACAGAAGCGAGAGAGAGAGAGAGAGAGAAAGAAGGGGGTGGTAGAAGGAGGATCTAGGAGCGGACCGACCGAAGCAGAGGCGGGAGACGGGTAGGTCGGGGGCGAGGTGGAAGGTGGGCATCGACATCGCCGTCCTCCTCCCCTTCCTCCGTGCTGCTCTGCTTCGAGGATTCGAGGAGGAAGATGCACCAGTGACGAGTGACCACCCAAGATTCGTGCTTTATCCGCCGCTATCGCCGCCAAGATTCGTGCTTTATACGCTTTCGGATTCATGCCCGAGCCAAGAGCGCCGCCTGCGCCATGCGCGGCGGCTCGCCGGCGAGCTCCGGCAGTGAAGGTGGCCCGTGGCCGGTGTTACATACGCTTCCGTTTCATCTCAAACAGTATTACTCACTGTGTACTTGTCATCACTAGCTCGATGCCTCGATGCATGCCAAAATCAAACAGATACATATATGGATTCTTGAAATGGATTAAAAATAGATGCCTCAACGGACACAGTACGTTGGCATTCCCATTTTATTTCAGTTATTTGCAGCCATTACATCAAAATGTCTTTCATTTCTCAAATCAATGGCGATCTCCATTCCATGGGCATCACAGTTACTACGACAGGCAGCAGCAGACGCCATTCATGTTGCAGTCGCCTCCATGGGGGTAGTCCATCGCCCTGCAATATTCATCGCACCCGTCGATGCACTTCCGAAGGCAATATTCGTAGCTAGGGCCACCATCGGCTACACCTGCATTAATTCAGCCATGACAACCTAAGATCAATCCTGTACTATAGTAGCAAATTCATCCAAAAAATAAAGGATCGACTAATTCCTGTAAAATTCATGTGTTTCAGTGTATCAAATTAATCGAGAAGAAATAGGCACTATATATCCAAGAAAGAATGGAAGGAGATGTGCTTATTACCCGCGGAGAAGAGGAGAGCGACCATGGTGACAACCATGAGAAGGACCTTGCAGATGACAGAAGAAAACTTTGCTGCCATCTTGATTCTTGCCTTCTTGGAATGGCTTAATAAAATGGTTTGTGTTCTGTACAGAATGTTGGATTGGTTCAACTTCGCTGATATGATGATCTATATATACTAGTTCGAACATGAGGTACGAAGTGCTCTTCATATAGTATGTCTTCATTTTTGTTTCAAAACATGGTTTATGAATCTAATTCATTGAAAGGGTATATTTGAATTGATTACGAGAAACCAAACCTTTAATATTGAGATATGGCTGACTTCAATGAGATAATCTAAACATTCAATTGTGTATATTTGAAGTAATTACTAGAATCAATATCTTTGATATTCAATTTGGAAAAATGATGTACTATATAGGTGGGCGGACATGATAAACTCAATATGGTTTGTCTTGTTGTGATGGAGAATGTTTATTCAGATATGTCATGGATGTAGTTATTTATTATAGCATTTGTCATATTGTTTTTCTGTCTTATGAACTGTTATGGGTATCGGAGCCCAGCCCAGCCCAGTCATGTGAACAGTACGTGCGCGGGTACTATAGTTATTTATTATAGCATCTGGCATATATTTTCAGTTGGATCCAGCAGTTTTCAGGAAGAAATGAATGATTATATATACCTGGATCATTGAGTTAGCCAATGGCAATGTTGTCAGCACATAAATGTAGATTAAACCAACAGTTATATATATTCTTGCTATGATTTTTCATGAGACATCTCACACATTTCTTTCTTGTTCCCACATATGCATGATAGGTTCACTCGGCCAATTATGTAGAACTAGATATATGTCCAAGCATTGCAATGGGTTTTAAAAAATAAATTGATTACAAATAAATATGGATCCACAAATTTCCATAAATTCACATGAACAAATCATCTATATATATGGCAACAAAAATGTGCTGGTGTGAAGGAGAATCCATCAGCACCACAAAATTCTTTTATATAATATAATACAGATTCTTACTTTGTTAGAAAAGGCTTGTTCGTGGGTAGCCCAGCCAGACGGTCCGGCCCAAACCCAACCTGATTTTCTTGAGCTAGGCCTAGTGCATGCCTCGGGCTGGGCTTATGCCTAGTTTTTGAGCCCATCGATTGGGTTGGGTCAGGCTTGGGCTTCTTATTTTGTGAAATTAACACAAAATTCTAGCCCGAGTTAAACCGGGCTCAGGCTTTTCCAAGCCTGGCCCAAAACCCGGCCTGGCCCAGGACTTAGACAGGTATACAGACACATTCTTGCAAATGGATCATATACATAAGATACTATTGGATATACTATTTTATTGAAGCTAGAAGGTTTAATATTATAGCTACAAATTTGAGCCATTAATCATCAAAATATAAAGTTAAAAATACGTACGGCCAAAATATGCCATCGCAGATTCGCAGGGATGACTGCATCCGAACCGTCTTTGGTTCTTTGCAGGAAGATAACGGGGGATCGTCTCAATCCAATCCGTTGACTTGTCTACCCAATGGATACCAAGTAGGCCCGGCCCATTCATGGCATCATGTCGTGAACCCCACTCGATCTTTTCGGGCCGGTTCGGGCCTGGTGCATTCCTCTGGTCGGGTTTTTGAGCCCATCGATCTAGTTGGGCCAGGCTTAGGCTTCTTATTTTGCAAAATTAACACTAACAAAATTTGGACCAGGCTTTTTGGGCTTTTGTCAACTTTGGGTCTATGCTGGCCTCGGGCTTTATGATTTTGGACAAAGTCTATTCCAAGCCCAACCTGGCTCGAGACTTGAACAGGTCTAATACCAAGGGCGTGAGTTGGCATTTTTGCAAAAAAAAAAAAAAATCTCCCTGTTTCATATCATTACCATTGGAAGTAGGGTGAAAACAGATCAAATATGAATGAATTCGAGTAATATCTTAGTTGTTTCATATTTTTCTTGAATTGAAAAACAAAAACAAATACCTTTGAAAATAAATATTATTGGATATAAATACAAATCATAACTAATATGTCATAATATAAAAACCGCTTAAATCGTGCTTCTCAATTTAACAAATTAACGGAGTGGTACAAATAGTTCTCTAAAATTTTTGTCAAATTAAACGAAGACCGCACGTCCACTTTCTAGCTCAAATACGCGTATGGATTGCTCAATTTTTTTAAAATAATGGACTTGTATCCAGCTGATCCAAGATCTGTAGTTCGGCCCATTTCACCGAGCTCCACTGCTCCAGAACATCCAAGACATAATAACTACACATCACGACCATGCACATCGTCCAGCACAAGTTTCTTCCTTTTTCTGAACTAAATTAAGAATGCATTAGCTTCACTAAACACAAGAGGATTTGCCTCGCATGATCAAGTCGGTCGTAATGAATAATGATATCAAAAGGTTTTTAACTTCGTATGGTTTCAAGTAAAAACTTGATATCTCGATCGAAATCGACTACTTCAAGAGGGAAAACAGATTAAAATTGTTGTTGTTCGACGAGATTAAAATATGTGAGTTACACTTAATTATGTTTTGAGGAATTGGTATAGGAGTTGCATCCTCAGACCTCAGGCTTATTTCACAGGGCACAAATAACTGGTAGGGTTGACGCTGACACGACACGTGTGCAAGAGGACGCCACGTACGCGTGACTGGACCTGCCACGTCATCACGGGTTGCTGACCGGGCGGATGATGTGTACTGGATGGCTCGATCGATCACGGGTTGACGTAGACGTCGAGCTCGAGCAGGTCGGAGCGCACCGTCTTCCACAGCACGTAGCCGCGCGCCATCCTGAACTGACCCGTGCCGCCGACCACCGTGAGCTCCCGCACCGCCGCGCCGGTGTCGTCGCGGCCCACCACCGTGACCGAGCTGTTGGCGTAGGGGCCGGACCTGAGGACGACGTTCATGCTGACCATCAGGTCGATGCTCCCAACCGACGACGCGAAGATGTACTGCCCCTGGGCGCGGCCCACGACGGCCGACGACGACGCCGTGCCCTCCGTCAGCACGTCGTCGATCACTACCGTGTTGCCGAACGTGCCGCTCGGGCCGCGCACCACCTGCACCGCCGTGTCGCCCAGCAGGTCGTGCATGTAGAAGTGAAGGTGCGCCGACGCCGCCGACACGGGCCGCGCCGCCGGCCCCACGGCGACGACGACGAGGAGGAGCGCAACGAACAGCTGCTCGTAGAGCTTGTTGCCGCACGCCATGATATTATGATCGATCGATTGAGAGACCTGGATGAACATGAATGCTGCTTAAATACTAACCAGCTTGCCTAGCTAGCTATCAGCTGAGATTGCATCTGCGACGACATGATTGAGAGGTCCATGACTCCATGGTATGCTGTTCCTGTCGATGCAATGGTGACAGGTTGAGTTGTATTATCGACAATCTTCACTGTACCTGTCCATGAAAGCAACAGATACATCCATATATGCTGATCATGTCGACACAGATATCGAAAATATATATTTGCGGGCTAGTTTGGTAGATTAGGATCCTAACCTATTAGAAATGGACCGGAATTTTAGTAGAAATGCTGGCCCATCCCTGTAGAATACACCGGGATCCTAGCCAGCCAAATTATTCCTGCAGGTATGTTTTTTTCAATAATGATTTGATTGCTTTGCATTTAGATTAAGGAAATTAAATCAGTGTCTACTGATCCAAGGAAACACAAATTGTAATAAAAACACTAGGAGTTATCTAGATTTTAGGTGACTGCAATCTTGTAAGAAGGTAGTGAAAATTGGAACCAGATAAATGCATAATGCAACCTCTTTATCTCTTTGAAACATTTAATCAGGGGGCAAAACCGCTACAAAAATCTTAGCATCTTTAGCTTCCGAAATGGTATAGATTCTGATTTTAGATTTTAAAACTCAGTAGTTGCAGAACTACTCTCTCTGTTGCAAAATTTTTTACTTTTGATATAATTTAGCGGTGACAGTAAAAGAAAAAACCATCACTCACTAATAAGAAAACTGTATTATAAAGTTATAGATAAGTGATAGGTAAGGGGTTTTAATTAAATAAAACTTATTGATTTATAAACCAAGAGTACGTAAGAGAGTAACAAAAATATTTTTGGAAAGTTCAAGAACTAAAACTAAAATCTTTTTAGGCTTACCAACTACATGTATACTCACTAACAATTTTTTAGAATATTAAGTCTTCCAAACAAAACCGTATACTGTATTATCTCGAGATGGACAAATATTTTGAAACGGATATATATGTATATATATATATATTCCTAAAAATGGACAAATATTATGAAACAGACATGACATGAAGCAAACAAAAGAACAGTTAATGTGTCAGCTTCACACTAGATGGATGTTTCTGCTGCAGTACGACAATACTTTCCTAGGTATGGTGACAGATTTCCGGTGTGTCGGTGCATTGATATATCTCGATGAGCACTAATCGATCGAGATAAATCAACAGTGGACGCCCGGCCAGCTTGCACACACGAATGAAATTAAGATAATGTTTATGACTCGATCCAATCAAACCATCCAATGATCCAATGATCAGACTCTGTGTCAGTAGAGTACTACGGCAACAACATTGTAGCTTGCAATCGGTAAAAATTCAGCAACTCTGAATCAATGTTAATTTGTACTTTGGTGTTCTCCAGATGGGGAGATGAAGGATTCAGCAGGTCAGGTTAGTACTTGTTTTCAGTTGTCGTTTGCGTGTAGATTCTGCAGTGTAGTAGCAGCTCATTTATGATCGTCTTCAGTAAGAAATTCAGAACAGAAATGAGGGCCCAAAATGGAGTAACTCAAACTGTAGTAGTCGTGCACTGTTAGTGTGCGAAGAGCACAATATGTTCATCTTTCAGTAAGCCGGAAATTAACTTTTTGCCACTCTCTTCGTAAGCCACACTCTTTAAATATCACTATCTCCATTGTTTTTACATATTTACCACATAAAAGAGAAGAACAATTTATAATTTGTTACTTTCATCCTATTTGGATGCTAAATCAATATGGTGGCGTGACATGATAAAAGAAAATGATTACGAGCTGAGGAAAACGATATGGCCATCTGCTACTTTTCCTCTACACCACAGTGTTATTTTATACAGTATGTTAGTTTTTCTCTCCCGGTGTTATTTTCACAACATATGTTACTTTTTATGAAGTGTGTTACTTTAGGATGATTGTTACTTTTTATCTATTGTGTTATTTTACAACGTATATTACTTTTGCTCCATGGTGTTACTTTAAGTTGTATGTTGCTTTTTTCATTAGTTGCAGTATAAATTATTTGCATGACAACCATTCTAAAACATCTATGCTAAGTCATGCCACACATCATGCTAATTCGGCATCTAAATAAGATGAAAGTGGCAAATTATAAATTGTTTTTCTCTTTCATGTGACAAATATATAAAAATAACGAAGAGAGTAATATTTGAAGAGTAGCTCACGAAGAGAGTGGCAAAAGAGTTAATTTTCCCGTAAGTAAGCCATTCAGAATAGAAATGACTCATATGATGTTGCCTGGTCACTAACTGTTTATAGGTATAACTCTTCATCGCATAGGTTTTTTAACGAAGGGCTTTTTTTTAATCAATCTGATCAGTTGATTTTCTTAGAAATAAAAAACTAAATAATATATTAACCTGCTTTTGCAGTTTATATATATGTTTTAGGTAACTAAATCTGATGAATCTCTTTTTTCTTAAATTGGTAGAAGAAAAATCTTGCTACTATATCTTTTAAAACTAAATAATTAGTAGACACTAATAATTAACTTCAAAATCATAATAATAATAAATATAATAATCATGAACGATCTATTGTAACAGGTTGTATTATTTAATTATGTAATAAGAGATCTCACATAACCGTGTTCATGATGAGGTGCTTAATGTGAGTTGTTTTTCCCTTGACGCAGCGAAGAAACGAACAAGAGAACAGTTGATGTGTTGTATTCTCGTAAGAACCACGTTTATGTTATGTTATGTTGTGTAGTGTATCATGGAAGGACCTTTGTGCGGTTGTCGGTGTGTTGGTGATAATGGACCAGCTGTCTATTTAGAGATTATTAATGCCTTTTTCCGAAAAAAACATGGGAAATCTGCAAAGTTTTTACATGTTAGCCCACAATGGCCAAAACCAAACCCACCATTAGCGGGCTCACTTTAGGACTTTTGTTTATGGATCTGGTTATGGATTTGGGCCTAAACATTATATTAAGCAGGAGGTAAAAGAGATCTCACAAAACTGATACAAAATGGTGGATATAGTCAACAACCACAAAGATTGTACAATATAGTCAATGACTGAGCCCAACTAGTTGATGGGTTCAAACATATGGATTTAATATTAACAAAAGTTAATAAACCACTTCAAAATAGTTTTTCAATATTATTCATATATAAAGTTTTTGAAGAAATTGTAGCATTTAAGAGTTTGAAATGGATAATCGACTCAAACTCTCCTCAGAAGGGGGCTTCTAGAGAAGAAAAAATAATACAAAGGGTAACAGTGTATTCATGAAGGTAAAGCACAACATGGAACTAAAGAAAAAGAAAAACAACATCGATAGAACTAGTAATTTATGAACTGATTATATTGTCAGTATTCTCTTCAGCTGCATGTCTATGATTTCACTCTTACATACTGCTGCCATGTAAGCTCTCAATTTTAGAACTCCATGCATTTTCTCAGTTGTGAACTGATGATTGTAAGAAGAAATATATTGGGAAAGGAGTGTGCAACCATTTGTTTGGAAAGCCAAAAGGAGTGAGCATCACTTTATTATTAGGGTGTGTTTGGTTGCTTTTGGGAGGAGGGATCGTATATCCTGGATGAGCGGACTCGTATTTTAAAAAAGAAGAGTGTTTGGTAGGCTGTTTCTGCGGATACAGGCTGAATGATGTGTTTGGTAGGCTGTATGAGCGGATATAGCGGGCTGTGAAGTTGTTTGGTTGGCTGTTTTAGTGGGATGTGATGACCTCGAATGTGAGAGGTGGTATGGTTACCCCTCAACACATGGTTGCGAGCTCAGGAAAATGGTCCGGTCGTCTGTTACTTTTCTTTCACGGTGTTACTTTACATCATATGTAACAGTCTAGTCGTCTGTTACTTTTCTTTCATGGTGTTACTTTATACTGTATGTAACGGTTTGGTCGTCGGTTACTTTTCTTCCATGGTTTTACTTTACACTGTATATAACGGTCTGATCGTCTGTTATTTTTTCTCCACGGTGTTACTTTACACTGTGTGTTACATAATATTCCAACTATCACTTGACAGAAATTACCGTTGCTCAAGCAAAGCTCGTTGTAGGTGATTGATACCGTTATTCAGTTCACTACCTAAATCACTGCAGATCAAATAAAATAGCAAGCGTCATCCACATTGCACATAACTTAATTTAGTAAACATTATTCACATTGCAAGGGGAGAGGATGTTTGAGGCAAGGAGAGAGATACAGGAAAGGTTTAAACAGAGGGGGTTAAAAATCAATAAAAATATAAGGGCATATCACTTATAAGGGATTTCTGTCTTATTTTTCCATAGCTAACAAAAAGGATTATGTTATTCATTTA
>KE371640.1:564057-575343 GCA_000418225.1 Zizania latifolia | reverse complement strand
ACTCGCCGCCGCCTTTCTTGATCGAGATGCCGCTGTGCATGCACGTTAATTTCCAACAGATTAATTCTCCGATCAATCATAATCAGACATGCATCACACGAAGCAAACTGGATTTGCAGAAACAATAAACAAAAAAAAAATCCATCTTTTACCAACTGACACAAGCAGAGACGTCACTCTTCAACTCCATCTCCGTCAAAATTTTCCGGCTAATTGATCTGCAAAGCCATCATCTGATGCAAATTCAGCATTAATCCATTGGCGCCCTATGCAATTGCTTCTCCTTGTTCTTCGTTTGCATGCAGGAAAAACATTTCGTCATCTTCTTTTTTTGCTTACCGTTTTGGATTCTGCAAACGACGATCGATCTTGTTTTGGAACATGCATGCATGACAGAGCAAAGGATCGAATTGTTTTGGGCCGGGCTTTTGGCGCGAGATCTACGCTAGGCCTCTTCTTCAAATTTGGATAATTAAAGAGCTCGAGCTCCACCCGCCGTAAAACGTAGAAATTTTACAGAAAAAAATTCTGAATTATTTTGTGCACGTTTCAAACGTGGGTATCATAGGTTGGTAGTCACATAGAGATGAGCAAAAGAATATTTTTTAGACAAACTACTTGCGTGTTATCCACGAGATTAATTAATTATAGTATTCGGGGTTTAGGGTATCAAGTTATTTGGGGTTAGATATTAATTTTTGGTTTAAGGTGAGTATTGACTATTTTTTTTATATTGATCGTCTCCAATGCACACAATTAATTCAATGGTACTTTTTTAGCTATATATTTATAAAAATTATTTAAAATATAATTATATGAAAGTATTTTCATGAAAAATCTATTAATATCATTTTCACATATTAAATCATATCTATTACTGATTTAAGATTTTGAGGTTTTACTATACGCACAGAGGCAGTGTATTCGAGAACAGAGTTTCTATATTTTTATTAATTTTATCTCCAAAAATATGTTTTTTTATTAATTATTGCTTTTGAAGTACAAATAAGAAATACATATGAAAAGAGACTAAAATGCCAAACTAAAGTGGCAACATGTTTATCATCTATCAAAGCAGTAAGTGCAAAGCTTAGTTATATTTGGGCCAATAATGCAATCTTGGTCTCTAGCTAAGCCAGGCTTAGTGGGCTGATTTGGGCCTATCAAATTGTGATTAAAAAACAAAGTACGAATTAGACTCAAACAAACAAATTCCGGCCGGACGCATATCTGACTCGGACTCGATCGGATTCTTTCAAATTTGAAGCTCAATTATGCACAGTACTAAAACAGTCAGCACCTGCCATTAGCAGCAGCTCAATGACACAAGTGTACTACATGTGCATCAACGTGGCCACATCTCAACAATGATCGATCCATACACACACAGGATGTACTATGTGTACTCTCTCGGATTCCTTACTTAAGTTATTTTAGACTCATGTATATAAGAATTAAGAAATTAACATAAATAATTTTGCTGTCCTTATTTGTTTTGCTTCAGAAAAGATAAGTTGTTTATTTACGAGTGATGTATCATTTATTTGACAAGTGCTAAGGTGGAAAAAAATATGAAAAAATACACTGAAGTTCTAAAACGACTTATATTTGAAAAAGAATTGAGGAGGTTAAAATGACTTATATTTGAGGAGGTTAAAATGACTTTTTTATGTATATAAGGAATCAAAGGTAGTATATACTTATACTGTATACCTTCTCCATTGTTCTTGCATTGTCACGTTTCATTCCTGTTGATCGGTTGTTTGCATGAGCTGGCGCCATGGGTAAATTATTCTTTAGATAGCGCGAGATCCATGTGGCTAATCAAGTGTTTACTTGTTTATGCCAAAGATGATGCCTTGATGACAGAATTAGCCATGTTCTCCCACCAAGGAGAAACCAACCCTAATTGTAAATCCAAACAATGCATCGAGTTGCATATTACTAAATGCCCATCAAATCAGGCATGCATGTCCTTATAGTCCAAATTGCAATTAAAGAACTTGCAGTTTGTAAATTAGGGTACCCCTTAGCCACGGACGAAAACAAGGGTGAGGTGGAGGAAAACAAGGGTGTGGTCGGTGATGCTCCTTACTTTTATTGAATTTTTATTAAATTGTAATGAAATATTTAAAAACTTGAATAATTAGCTAAACATAGTTAGATCAACATTAGTTATGATATATTTTTGGCTCTGCCCTGCCCTTGGCAACCAAAAGATCAATAGGAATCATCAGTCATAACAAGAGCATGGGAATGATAAGAGAGATGCGTCATTTGGAGACTATTTAATTAGCACGCATTTATTTATTTATAGAGATTATGAGGATATGGTGCACAATGCGAGAACTGTGGTGAGCTGTTTGTAGCCTTATATGAGGCTGATTGGTGTAATTTTGCTACGACGCGTTTTCACAAGGAGCATTTGCTACTCCTTTTCTCGATGTCGGGTGAGGGGATGATATAAGATTTTAGATTAATAATATCATCGTAAACTTGTTACATAACAATGTCACTTTTAGTAGGACAGTAAAGTTACCAGACATGTTAAACTATTATTGTCAACGCTGAATTAAGATCTTGTTTGGTACAGTTCTAGATTTAGAATTTTTTAGAGCTTATTCAACCTAGCTCTAATAAATCATAGAGTTAGAGCCACAGATGGATTAAGAGTATTTAGTTAAGTAAATTAGTTTTAATTTTCGATTAAAAATAAAAGTTTAAACTATTTTATTATACTATATAAAACTCCGATTCAACATGAATCTTATAGTTAAAGCTGTATTAAACAGACCCTAAAAAGTAATACTTAAACCAATTAGTAAACATTGTTATCATATTGTTATCATATGACAACACATCTTACATATTGGATCTACTCTAGTTATATGAGCCCAGACCCACATTTCAGTGAGCTAAGAAGATTAAGCCACAAAGTCCAGATCTGGCAGGCAGAAATTTCTAATGAAACAAAAGGCTCCAGCTTGTGTCATCTCCTTATAAATTGGAAGCCTTAATGACCATCGAAACATGCATAAGCATCAAGATTAAGCGCTATAATCACGCGTTGCATGCACAATTACACACAGTTGCATAAGCTGCCGAGTTGGAGCTTCAGTGATCTTGAGCTGAAGAGTTGGAGCTAAGGCCGCCGCCATGGGAGCGTCCGGTGGAGCCAGCGAGCCCCTCCTTCCCCGGCCCGGCTGCCAGGGGTCGCTGGCGATGGTCATCGCCAGCACCGGCGTCGCCGTGCTCGGCTCCTTCGTCTTCGGCGTCGCGGTGAGCTCATCACTAACATTTCACACAGGCCGGGAAGGCAGCAAACACCAGGCTAGGATTCAAGAACACTTCTGAGTTCTGAAACACAAATGCACGACATGTATGATGCTCTTGCAGATTGGCTACTCAGCACCAACTCAGTCCAAGATCAGAGATGACCTCCAGCTCTCCCTCTCCGAGGTGCCGAATCATTTTACTGGTTTACTGAAATTATGAAATAGCACTCCTGAGATTGATAAGTTTCTACTTCTGATTAAGTTTCCAAGATTATGAGGACGACGTCGTTCTCAGTTCCTGACCGAGCTTCTGTCGTGTGATCATCTGCAGTACTCAGTTTTCGGATCAATAATAACAATTGGGGCGATGATAGGAGCGGTTGCAAGCGGGTACCTTGCTGATATTGCTGGACGAAAGGGGGTAACCATCTATGAGCTGAACAGTTTTGTCAGTCAGAATGTTCGTGAGAATGCATCAGGAGTCGTGATTCGTTAACCAAAATTTTTTTGTGATGGGAGCAGGCAATGAGGATTTCTGCTCTGGTTTGCATCGTCGGGTGGCTTGCGATCTTCTTTGCGCAAGTACGTTTTTTCCATCTTCTGTTGTGCGTTAATCAGACTATTAACCATGCAACTGTTCGACATATTTCACGTCTTTTCAGGGTGCTGCTTCACTTGATTTTGGGAGATTCTGCACGGGATTTGGAGTGGGAGTATTTTCATATGTGGTATGATGATCACTTGCTGATATTGTGCAGTCAATAATCATCGGAAAGACTAATCTTTTCAGGCACTGCACATACTGCTTAGCTTCACTGACAGGGCGCTTGTAACTGAACAGGTACCAGTTTTCATAGCAGAGATAGCTCCGAAAGCTCTTCGCGGGGGGCTTACGACATTGAACCAAGTAAAGTTCTCTAAACCAAAACTGAATAAACCAAAGTGTTTGTGAAATAATTTCTAGGATAGGAGATGTAGATGCTGGACTTAATTTGTTTTTTCGATGGGGATGCTGAGCCACCCCTCCAACAACGTGGCTCCACCCAGGAGTGTTGTGACAATTCTAGAAGGGTGGTACACCACTTACCTCTCGGGAGGTAAGGGTTGTTGTAATAAATCTAACCCATTGATTTTAAAAAAAAAAATTAAAAAAACTGTTACGGTATACCCATTACCTCTTAAGAGGTAATACTTAAAGATTAATCTGGACCATTGATTTTAGTTAGATTAAAAATAAACTAAAATTAAAAATACTTGACCGGCAGATAATTGAAAAGTCAGCACAGAAAATTAGAAAATATGTGCAGAAAATTGAAAAGTTAGCGCAGAAAATTGAAAAGTCTGCGCAGAAAAATCAAAGGTGACCTATTACCTCCTAGGTGTACTATCTTTAATCTTAGCCATTAGATCAAAACAAATGGACGGTCCACAATATTTCTGATGTACCATAAAATTTGCCATAATGTATTAACCAGCTATTGCATGATATATGCTTTATGCAACTTTTTTTTGTTGAATGATCCCTTTCCTTAAATTGGTAGGAGCAAAATCTGACTATCAAATCTCTTTCAAAGCAAATCAACTAGTTAATAGATAGAAATTAATAATTGACTTTCTAAAAATATTTAGAAATATAATAATTATGGACAATCTATTACCTATAATAGACCGTCTTTTTTAATGCGACTGTTTGATCACTTAAGATAAATGGTTAACAGTTATTTAGATATACCGTAGATTTCTCAGATTCCTGTTTGAACTGCAGTTGCTGGTTTGCACTGGTTTATCTGTCACATATATTGTCGGCACAATTGTGACATGGCGCATGCTGGTCATAGCAGGTATGTGCACATGAGAGGTCTCATGTTATAGCTATACCATGCTGCCATGTGGTGCAAATAAATGTGGTGACAATTTTTGATTTTGACATAAACACAGGACTTGTTCCATGCATAATTCTCATAACTGGCCTCTTCTTCATCCCTGAATCTCCTCGGTGGCTGGTAAGGCGCTGAACAACAAATACAAAATTTTATAGTTTTTGAAGAGGTACCATAGTTTTTAGTTTTTTATTGTTAACCCGTCAATATCTCAGGTACTAAGAGATACCAAAATTAACACTAAAAATTATGGCACCTCTCCTTAAGTATCTAAAATCACTCAACATATTTAGATTCGAGCCTGAATTGCCACTGTAACAATTCAGTTCCAATTCCAAACCACAGGCAAAGGTTGGACGGCAAAAGGAGTTTGAGATTGCACTCCAACGCCTCCGTGGCAAAGACGCAGACGTGTCCCTCGAAGCTGTAGAAATCAGGGTTCGACATTGTTAACACTTAACATTGTGTTGTCAGATACTATCATGGTTAGTTCAGAAAATTATGGCGCCAATAATCACTCAACATTCGCATGCAGGAGTTCATCGAGACCATCGAGAGCCTTCCAAAGGCTGGAGTTCAGGATCTTTTCAACAGAGCCTACATCCGTCCCGTCATCGTTGGTGTCGGCCTGATGGTGTTCCAGCAATTCGTAGGAATAAATGGGATCCTGTTCTACGCAAGTGAAACCTTCGTATCAGCTGGTAAAGTCGCAGTGTCTGCTGCACTTGGGCACGCTTGGTTTGATTTTGTCAGTGAAGTGATGGGATTGAACTGTTAATTGGTTCGTTACTGCAGGGTTTGCTTCAGGAGACCTAGGAACGATCTTGATGGGGTGTATCCAGGTGAAGAGAATTGGCACGCAGCTTTTGGACAAGATTTAGATTAATTTTTCGGTAAAAGTTTTGATTGTGTACTTACTGCTCGTAACAGGCGCCGATCACAGCTGTTGGAGCGTTACTGATGGATAGAAGTGGGAGAAGACCACTGTTATTGGTTTGTACTCCATCTGTCCTAAAAATACTTTACTTATGTCACTTCAATTTTTCATGAAAATTTTTATTTCGATCGGTGTATTACAAACCAAGAAGTTTTATTCATTCAATATATCTTATCTATCACTTCAAAATTTCATTATAATTTAACTATGCCCTCAAAAAACTTCATTTTTACCTCTTACCTTCCTTAGATTCTCAATCGACTATCATTTCACGGTACTACTTTCTTATTAATAAATGTTGCTTTAATTTTTTACTTTCACTACTAATTTATCAATTTTATCTCAAAAATAAAGTATATGTAAGATGATGGAGGGAGTAGACTGCAATTTTCAGATAAATGTCGCTTTAATCCTTTTCTTTTAATACTAATTTATTAATTTTATCTTAAAAGTAACGTATAGGTAGGACAACAAAGGGTACACTGCAATTTTCAGGACTTTGGAACGTGACTGCAGAAATTACTGAAAAAATACTTTACTGTTTTCCTTTTTATTTCTCCAGATTTCAACATCAGGACTCCTGATAGGCTCTCTGATGTCAGGGATATCCTTCTTCCTGAAGGTAATATTTATCGGATTCTAATCTAACAGTACACCTCAAATCCTTACACACATTTTCTCCCTTTTTTGAGAGAGATAATTGCACCAATTTTTTCGTGGGTTATGTAACTAAACTTGAACACATTCTTCTGTCTTGTAGAACAATGGGCTTTTCTTGGAGCAAGTACCGATAATCGCACTCACTGGCATATTGGTACACCGAAAAATCCTTCATTCTATTTGATCAACTAGAAATTTGTCCAGAGTTGATTTCATGCTAAATCCTGTTTTTTCCTAACTGAAACAGGTGTACATTGCTAGCTATTCAATAGGAATGGGGGCAGTCCCTTGGGTCATAATGTCAGAGGTAGAGTGCCAGCATGAAACAATCAAATTTCAAGCTTCCTTCACATAAGATTTCATCAAATAGCAAAGGGGTTTGGTGTAACATTGCCATGTTTGCTTGTGATGGATGCAGATATTTCCCATAAATATAAAAGGAATCGGAGGGAGCTTTGTGACTCTGGTGAACTGGTCCGGTTCATGGGCAGTTTCTTTTGCCTTCAACTTCTTCATGAGTTGGAGTTCTTCAGGTGAACCAAAACTCCAGCCACGTTTAGCTGCCAACTTTAGCCCTGCCTTTGGTTACAACTCTGCAAAGGATGTTTCAGAAACATGTATATATATAGGACAGCAACAGTCAAAATGCTCAAAACGTTTTCCAGTTGCCAGTTAAATTTTGTCACATCAGAACCTGTAGATGCTACATCAAATTCCAGGATGTGTGTTAACATGTGAATCATGCAGGGACATTCTTCATTTTCTCCTTCGTTTGCGCCGTGGCCATTCTGTTCATCATGAAGGTCGTGCCAGAGACGAAAGGCAAAACTTTGGAGGAGATTCAGGCCTCAATGAATAGCTGTCAAAGGGAAAACCAGAAGCCGTGACATTTTTTGTCAATCCATGCACTTGTTGGAGGCATGTATCGGTTTGCAAGAGAAATCTTCTCTGCTCTGTAATAGTATTTGGTCCATTTGCTGCTGTTATCACCAAGTTCATTCTTTCAAACAGTAGAACATAAATATAGCTGAATAAAAGTATGAGATCAATAGATTTTGAGCTTGACAACCAGATATCCTTTTTACACAACACAGTTATCCCCCTGTACCGATGGGAACATGAACGGTACAGGCTTACAGCAGGTACTTTCTATTCGGTGAAGAAATTACAAAATAACACCTGACCACAGTGAAGGCTGGGTACGCCAAGATTGCAACGCTAGATTTGGTCAGCTCGTGGAACACACCCATCACAAGTACACATAGATCCTGCATTTGCAATTAAAACATAGCAAAATGTCACACCACAGCGAAATACCATGCAAGATCAAGCACGGAGAAACAGAGATGAGATATATCGCCTTTTGAACATGACTCCTGAAATCAGCGTTTTAGTTTGATTCAATAAAAAATATTATAGAGATCTGCAATTTCCCTATTCACCTGAAGCATCACACTACATTACGCCACACAAATACACAGTCACACATTTCTACATAAACTAAGTACTTTATGTTACATGCTTTGAGGATGTAAAATATGCACAGGACCAGCCTTACAGATTCCTCTGAGGACAGGACATAATGCTCACATAGTCACAAAAAAACTGTTAACATCAAACATTTAGCCATCAGCAGCTAACTCCTCTTCCTCAAGCTCCATTTTACATAGGAAACATTCTCTCTCAAAAAGCAGGAACTCCTGAGTAAACAATGAAATAACATTTTTGTCGATATCAGGAAGTTCATCAGTAATTTGCTGAACAAACAAAAGAATGAACACTAACCTGCAACTGCTGCTGGCTGAACAAATGCATCATTCCGGACTCCGACGAAGCAACCAACTTAACGAGTCTATCACAATGATCTAGAGAATCACCTGCTTCAGAAAGAGCGATGGATGCCTGCAAAATATAAGAAACCCGTATCAATATACCATCAATATATAAGCAGCACAGCAGCAACCATTTCATCGGCAGCAGAATGTAGTTGTGTGTACAGTAGATTGAATATATATCTACATCACCTGCATAGATCGTAGAATAGTTTCTGGTAGGCAGCATCTCCGACAAAGCCCACGAACGATGTATGCAGCAGTACTTTCTACTGAACCATGACCATCAGAATACCAAGCATCAAGCCGTGAAATTTCCATTGAAACTCCAGGTTGAAATCGATTGAGTTCACCTGCCAAATGAATAAATTTGCATAAATATTACACATGCTATTCCAAATCACAGTATCATATTGAAGCATGGATACTGGATACCTTTGAACCCAGCAGCCATAATTGCAGCAAGAAGACCTCCATCATTGGCTTCATGAAGCCCAAAGCCATCACCTTCTACTGCTAGGCAGCAGAGAGAAACTTGAATACAACAAGGATCTTTAGACGAAACCTTCACATCCACCTGTTCCATTGATTAGTCAGAAACTGCAGTACAAACTTGCTAAACAGTAAGTATAAAAATGCAAATATGTTTTGAACATTCAGCAGTCCTTATTAAAGACAAACGAAAGTTAGAAAAAAACAATGAACACGGACCTAACACTTCATAATTTTTATGACAAACAATAAATCTAGGTGGAAGTTTAGGCAAAGTGGTGGAACCAACCTTCAATCGGCGATGCAGTACATCCTCTTCGCTAACAGTAGAATAGAGTGCACTTGTCAAAGCTGTGCATGATGTTGCATCTGGCAGCATGCACTCCCCAGAAGGTAGGCAGAGTATTGCAGTTGCATGTAACTCAATGTAAGCAAGTTCTGAGGGCTCGAATGGACTACTCTCCACAGCATTTAACCATGGCCTATCTTCCCCTGGTTATGAATGATAAGAAAACATGGTAAAAAAGTTCAACAGATAGTTTCATATGCTATCAGATGTTTTGAAGTTTTCTGAAGCATATCTGCAGACTGACATATCATGTCAGCACAATTGTTCAGAAACTTACTGACTAATAACAAGAATGCCAACTCCAGTGTTTCTCTCGCTGCAGCAACAGCTTGGCTCTTTTCTTCTGCTGAAAGCATCTCAGGAGAAACAGATGCATTCTCCATCTCAAATTTAAGCCAACTCCGGTAAGTTGCATCCAGGGAGTAAAATTCATGCTGTTTGAACATACAGTAACAACTACTTGGTCAAGAAAACTAACAAGATTCATTAAATAGCAGTATCAATTCTAACATCACCTAGGGAATATATAAATCAGGAGAAAAGGACACATCTTACCCAATCTTCAAACTCCAGAGAGTTATCAAATACCTCCGGATCTTCCAGTGAAAATAAATTTTCCTTCTGTTTCAATGGTTCGGCCAGGATGGCAAGCAACTTGTGTGGTCCTACTGGTAGCTCAGGAACTCTCCTCATTGATATCAGGGAAAACTCTCTGAATAGTGTATTGCTGATTGAGAAAGAAGTAAAAGATAAATTCCATGAGAAAGGTAAAAAAGATACATGGATACTATTTCATAAACATGTAGCGCAACAATAAATATACAGCGTGGAATGATATAAGAGAAAGTTCCAAATTTAATCTGGCACAACAATTGGACAATAAGTACCTATGCTGTAATGCCCGTATCAGGAGCTTTCCAGTGATCATCTGAAAGTCTGGAATCGAGGATGGCGGTGTGAAGCAAAGCCACTGAGTGACCATTGCTTTCTGTAGTGCCTGTAAATGATGCCTTTCTGCAACATCAGAAAGATCTTCGTCGAATTTATTGGGTTTCAGTTCACGAGATCTTGAAAGAACCCTGGAATAAATTGAAACTCTGGTTACAACATATCCATGAAAATATATGAGCTCAATATCTTAAAATAAGTGCATTTCACTGCCATGTGTATCCCATGAATCACCGAACCTCTCAATGACCTCTTCAAGACAAGCCTTGGATGCATCTCCAGATGAGAATGGCAAATACTCCACAGCAGACAGGAAGAGCTTGTACATGGTATGCAAGCTGTTGCCAGAAAAAAATGACAGCAAATATAACAAGATTGAAAATGTTTTAACATGAAACAAGAATATGTGATGGGCATTAGGCCAGGAGGCCCAGGGCCAGCCCACTAACTGGTATGAACAGTACCCACGTGGAGCTGTAGCAAAGGATAGGCCCATATGACGAGTTAGGTGATTTAGGATAGAGATATAGCTATTTTGGTATTACATCTATTAGTTAGGAGGGTATTAGCTTTAGTTAAGAATTAGAGATAGATATTAGATTGGTTTCCATAATAGTAGGGATTATTTTCTTTAATATCAAGTTAGTCCTCCCTATATATAAAGGGATCTCATGTCCTCTATATTATAGAGTAATCAATGAATCTCTAAAGTTAGTCCTAAGACTCAAAGCCTCTCTTAGCTTGACAGGTAAAAGCCCTGCCAAAGCTATTTGTCACGGGTAGGAAGCAGCAGGCCCTGCAGGCCCCTGCCGGCCCAAATTAGATTAGTTAGAATTCTGTTTTAGCAGATTAGATCAAATAGGTTTTAGCAGATTAGATCAAATAGAGAGGGTCAGGTCCTGTGTCTATATAA
>KE371640.1:551016-562577 GCA_000418225.1 Zizania latifolia | reverse complement strand
ATTAGATTAGTTAGAATTCTGTTTTAGCAGATTAGATCAAATAGGTTTTAGCAGATTAGATCAAATAGAGAGGGTCAGGTCCTGTGTCTATATAAACAGGACCCCAATAAGAGTTTAGGCGTCGAGTATTCAGTTCAGGCTTTGCCTCCCTGTATCCCCTGCCTCTTTGTCACGGCGCCGACACGACGGAGAGGTCCAGGCCCTCGACCAGCTACTTCATTTAAATACAGTTTGAGAAGATTAGTTCCTACCAATTCCGTTGAATCCCCGACCGGTGACACTATTAGAGAGTGAGTACCCTATCCCCTGGTCTTCGAACCCTTACCCTAGCGAGCCCATAACAGAATATCACATTATACTGATGGTATCTCCCTGTAAGGCTTCTTCCACAAAACCATTTGAGTCTAGACACTATTGTAACTACTATAGTAATCCCTCCGTAGAAAATTATATGGCGTATTTTATTTTGAAAAAGTCTTTTGGACAAAACTTTGACCATTTATTGTTCATAAAATATATTGTTCATATCTATACAACCAACATTTTATGAAAGCCAATTTGAAATATAAATCTATTGATATAACTTTTATACAATAAATGTATTTGTAATTTGAGTCATTATTGGTATATATGAATTATATCCAAACAAAGATGAGCAGATCAGAACATGTATGTAAATTACCCCCCAAACTACAAACAATTAAATGGTAAATGTGCAATAACAATACCTGCTATTTAACCTTAGTTCCATCATTTCAACAAACAGTTCAATGCAAAGGTCGCGTTCAAGCTGAGATGCATATACTCCAACCAATTCTTCCTGCTGCTCTGAAAACAAGTACCTCACATACCTGGAATAAATCAGTGATTTTTTCTGGTCACAGTAAATAAAGACAAGGTAAAAACAGAATACTTAGAAACATGAGAGCAACAGGATCAACTGAAGTAGTCAAGTAAGATAAAATCCCTAGTTTAACCTTTAGATAAGACATGGTAGAAGGCTAGAAGCAAAGGATGTAAACTACTAGTAAACACAATTAACATCTAAGAATAAGATTGACCAAATGGATACCAAGTAACAACAATACAATTTGAATAACTCCAGGCAACAGAATCGTAGTACATTTCATTACTTACATGTTGATAATGAGATCACCAACAGCAACTAGCTTTTCCTCAAACTCATCTTCCATTTCGTCACTGAAAAGGTATCTCAGAACAAGAACAATATGTGCCCCAAAGCGTATCATATCGGGATCATCATGGGGCCTAAATGAACAAAGAAGTTATTCATGATACAATGAACACACTGGGAAAGTACTTGGGAAAGATATCTTGTAAAATCATAAAAGACATACCTCAATATGTTTTGGTCCTCTTCAGATGGTGACACCCATGACAATAAAAGATCAAGAAGATGAGCTATATTTCCACTCATGAGATTCATCTGCCAAATAAACAAACGGGGAGTGACCATTAGAGTGGTTAGACAACTATCAAATGTTATATTCACAATTATAATGGATGACTATGCATGGACTGTGGTTTGGGTATTCTTGAACTTGTCCGTACATTCCAGTTAATACCATGAGAAGATACTTTTCAGTGAAGTATTGAATCGTGAAAAAATGATACGCACAAATTAGTAGAGTGGAAGAAATAGATGCCAAATAAAATATTCAAATGCTTGGCATTTTAGAACCATACACACCTACGTTCTACAGATTTAAAAACTTAACTAAACTAATCTAAAAACAGCTTTAGCCAGTAGTTGCAGATGAGTGTCCCCCAATTTAGATTGTTCTAATGCAAATTAATGTCTAATTGTATCCTAGCATACCACATTAGACAAACCAAGCTGAGAATGCAGAAAAACTTAAGACAGGTAATTCATCATTCTTGCCAATGTATCTTACCTCAATTTGCCGATGCTGCTCACGGCATGCTCGAGAAACAGTTTCATGGACAAGGTCACTGCATCACAAGAATGACAGACCATATATATTGGCAAAAGATGGAATAATAAAAGTGCTATGCAGTGCAATGTTAATACCTTGAATGGAGTTTCTGCAGAAGCGCAGCTATATCACGGGGTTGCTGATCAAGAACATTGCTTGGCCAACTTTCTGGGCCAGCTGAGCTCAACATAGGTTGGCCTCCATTCATCTCATCATCAAATTGTTTTTCTTCTTGTCTGCTTATTTGGTACTGAGACAATTCTAGGTCCACTTGAACATCCAGCCAGGATTTTGCCATTGCCCAACAAGCTGACTAGGAAATGGAAGAGAAAAAGACACATCACATGGAGGTGACACATCAGAAGTGAAGGATAGAAATCATAGAATGACTTCAATTGATATCAAACTCAAAAAAGTTGCAACTGAGTTGAATAAACAGCATACCTCCCAGTCAGTACAGATCGGCAAGATACGTTTTAAGTTACTGCACTGTAAAGCATATACAGCCATTTCATATCGGCCACCATCTTGTTCAGCGATTTTCTACAGTGTATTGCCAATTTCTGAGTTAGTTTTGCAAAGCATTGTGTGTTGGCTACACAGAGGCAAAATGAATTTGAAGACAAGAAAAACACAATTTTAAACATGCAGAGAGATAAATTAACTGAGAAAAGAAGAAAGCATAGTTCCAAAAAAAGAGCATGTTTAACCTCAGAAGCACAATATGATGCCCATTTCCAAAGACGCCACTGCCGTCCAACACCACTTTCCAATTCAATTGCTTGTAGTGTTCTAGACTTTCCATTCTTGAGCATGGCCTCCAGGGAAGGAAACAGGTCTATGCCACCAAAGGGGCAAAGAGTAGCAGCTCTCCATGCCTGAATACATATTCAAGGATCAATGCATGACCAAAAAGAGATACATTACATGAAATACATGGGCTACACTTAGCTAGCCTACCTGGCCAGCAGACCGGCACAGTTCAGATGCCTCTTCTAATCTTCCAGCTCTTAAGAGGGTCCAGATATCCTCTAAAAGCAATTCTTCTTGCTTCTGCACCGACAAGAAAAAAGGGTTAACTATTATTACTTCATTAGAGATGCTAAATAAAATGAGGTATTTATAACATAACTATTGAAGCGGCTTTATTGCCTACATGGATGAACAAAGCACTGCTAGTCCGGTGTTTTGGCTTGAGCTTAGTTAATCTTAAAATTTGAAAGATTAGACACACTAGTGTTATCCAAGACATGCTGTGCTAAAATGAACTTAGGGATGTTTCACATGCTATGTCGGAGGCAGGCTATTGTCAAACAAGGAGAACAATATGAAAGGAATGGTTCTGGTAAAGTCAAATGCCCCAGTTACAATGCATTTTCTTTGCATCCACATAAGTTAGTATACATATAATAGAAGATATCACCTCTGTCAGTGTAGTTATACATTGAACTTACAATACATTAGTAGCCTACCTTGTCATCAGGAAGAAGTTGAGCTCCTTCACGAGTTGGGGCGTCAAAATCCACATGCTTCACTATAGTAGTATCACTGTTCTTTCTCTTTAAATACCTCAGTGTACGATGCCAAACACCAGAACTTGGTAGATATGAACCAACATGAGATCCTCTCACCTACAAGGTGACAATGAGCACTATAAACATATATCATGTATCAATTTACTTGTAAAAAAGTTAAAACCCCTATTTCTCAAATATTCAGCTACTTTATGGCTTGGTATACAACTAAGTAGTATAGTAATATAAAGAGAACACCCAAAGGGCCAAAGAAATAAAAGAAAATGATTTAAATTAAAAAAAGGATAATTCAATTATTAAGTTAGAAAGGGCATTCCATCCTTAATAATTTGACATAATTTCAAGGCTGAACACTTTACTCCATGTCAATCAAGTGGCACTACACCATTCCAACCAATTATTAGCAGGAAATGAAGAACGCTGAATAAAAGTCTTTTAAAAAAGCAAGGCACTTTTACCTTTTTCTCCAAATCAAGAGCTTCAGAAGCAAGACCCTCGAGCCAAAGTACAATCCGCATACATAATTGTGCTGTAAGGTCTGTTGCAACAAAGCGGCAAGCCTCCTGATGAGAAGTAGTCGGTGCCTATTGACAAAGATAATGCAGACTTCAAATGATTTTACAGTTCTGAGTCAGAACTTAATACATTAGCAGCTATATATGTCTGATGCCTCTTACCACAAACAGCTCTCCAGGAAGCTCCTCGTTTCCTGTCATGTAGCAGATGAAATTTCATAGAGGGCACAATGAAATGATTTTACTTAAAAGAATTGTGATCTACAGTTTCCACTACTGCCAGGGAGAAAAGTACTATCACCTTTCCCATAGAGGTACCAAAGAAGTGACCAAGAAGCAGCTTCATCCAGTAACAGTTGTGATTTTTGCTGAGTAAGTTTATCCTCCACCATACGAAGCTTTCCTGTAGCAGCAGACCTGAAATTGGAAGGCATTATCCAGATATCAAACAGTTGGCATCAGAGCTATGATATAATTATCTATATTTGAAACATCAGAATTTAAAAACAGAGTATTTGGAGTAAACATGCATAAGATTTATCTGTATGGCATGATGCCAACAAAAGTTTGACAGGATAACAGGGAAATCTTGAATGGCAAAGAGCAGTATCTAAGAGTCAGTGATTAGTGAAAACAACTGACAGGCAGAATGTAGCAGCTCATAGGAAGCCATATAATGAATCATGTTATAATTATTAGTACAAGGCAATACAAAACCTTATCGACTCTGAAGTGTTTCGACATGTCCTCTCAAATTGTAAAATCACATCCGGGAAGGGCATCAATCCTGCAAGAACAATCGCTTATCAGAATTAATTAACTCCTTAAAAAATAAAATCAACAAACAGGATAGAAAGTAAAAAGGAGGTACTTTATGTTGTGCAAAGCAAGGATATAGCCAGAAAATATGTATTTGATCAATTTAAATCTCTGGTCACAAAAAATGTCAGGTTCTGGTGGTGCTGTTAATTTTCATCATTTATTTGGCAATAGGTATTGTACAGGAAATGTTTCTCTCATCAAAGTGAAAGGCACAATTATTTAAGTAATTTGTGTGCCTGATTTGCAATCATCCACTACTAACTATGCTATCTGGGCTTTGTGCAAGTTACTTAGAAGAGCCTTTGTACTTTATTTTTTTGGTTGATCGAATTAGAGGCTAAAGCTAACAAACAAAGGTAATGGCATGGGGTAAAACCACCAAAGAGATCAATCAAGAAAACCACAAGAATACCTATGCCAAAATAGATACATAGCAGCTCATAAGAAACTTGCTATTCAGACTATATTGCTACACCAACCTTGAATTGCAGAATCAAGGAGAGATGCAAACGTTGTAAAAGTTGTTTCTCCTTCATGTGGAATATCCTCCTCAAGCTTGACTGATTTTAATGTTGGCTGCACTGCCTGCCTACCTGAACTGAAACCTGCATCTGAGGCATCAAACGATGCCCTTCTTTTTGCTGATCCAAACAGTTTGGATCCCTCCAGGCCATCAAAATCGGAAATGTCAGCAGCCTCCTGCTTGATTTCTTCAAGGAGTAAACCAGCGTTAGGCCGCCTCTGTATGCTGTTTCTATCACAGAACAGCCTTGCTTTTGAAAAATTGGAGATTGTGGTTCCTGACAGCGGTGAGGCATTTGAAGAAGATAACCTCTTTCTGTTTAAATTGTAAAGCAAAACAAAATAATCAGCTAATATAGTAATCACCGAGTAAATGTAACAAGTTGTCACCATTTTACATAAGTAAGTTGCATATCTTCTTTCCTATGACTTTAGCAACAGAAAGTATTCAACCATACACAAAGGGAACTCGATGAAGAAATATGAGCTTAAGTTGAGTGCAGATTGGATCCTGGCTTAGAACATAACAAGTTTCCCACAAATCTTTGCATGTACACCCTGCTCGAACATTGAGCAATTGCAAGCAAAATGAAGCTTATTCATGTGCAACCGAATAGACCATCTGAGTCTGGCCCGAGCGAATTAACTACTGTTTTGTGATGAACCAACAGTTCGAATATCCCGTGATCCAGCACAACCATAGCTCATCCAATCCTTTCCTAACAATTGATCTCCCTGAAGTCAATTTCGCCCATTTCGAATATCCCGTGATCCAGCACAACCATAGCCCAACCAACAGCCCTCAGCAACGCAGCATCGGCGTCACCCCCCGGCGGCCAGGAAACGTGGGGGGGAGAAGAGGGCGTCTCACCTGTACCGGCGGTACTCCTCCCGGCGACCGGACGACTCCGGGTCGAAGTAACTCGGCGGCGGCGGCGGCGGCGGCGGGTCCACGTCCATGGCCGGGTCTAATGTCGTGAAGCGCTGCAGAGGTGGCAGCTAGGGTTTTGGCCCCTCCCTCCCCACGCCCACCCGCCTCTCCAATGGCTGCGGCACCGCGAGAGCTCCAACCCCGCAAACCCTAGCGCCGCCCTCCTCTTTTTGGCTCGACGGGTTCGTTCGAATTTTCCAAATTTTTTTACTCCAATTTTCCTTCAATTTTTCCTCGCTGTGGGCCTTTTCAATCTGGGCCTTGATAAAAAAAGTCCGCCCATCACGACTGCAAAGGAGGATTTCAGGCCCACTGGGCCCACAGGATTTCGACCGCTACCATTTCTACCGCTCCATTTCAAGAATAGGCTGGGCCGAAAGCAACCACACTTCCCACGTGCCTTTGTCTCCGCCTCTTGAATGCTCGTTCCATCTAAAAATTTTCTACATATTATTTTTTTTTATCAAGACCAACAGAAAAAGCAAACTCTGTTAGTTATATTACATAGTCATATTGATTCTGATACGTATGTATTACTGCTCATTCAACATTTACATGTATGTAAACTAATGTTAATACTAATGTTGTGCGTGCAAGACTAATTAAGCTATAGCTACTTGGGTTACGTAACGTCAATTTAATCTAACCGCTAAATAAAACTATAAATACGCGCAACTTTTTAAAAAAATAGAAAATATAATACGCATAAGATTTTTGATTGAGGGAGTATTTGAATAAAAATTCCAATTTTCGCGTGCGTTTCCGTGGAGGGGTATGTATTTTAGCTCTTTTCTTCCGCGAGGAAAAAAATAAAAATACAGTATACGCCCGTCTATGACACGAGCGCGCGGGTTTATCCGTAATCGTATGACTAGGCCAGGAGGCGTGGCGTACGTATGTTTAGGGTTTGCCACGTCATCATCGAGCTAGTGATCATCCGTCGATTAATTAATTAATTAGTTAGGTGCACACTTGCGATTATCGTTTACGTGACATACGTACGTGATCCATGTCTTGGAAGAAATTAAATATTGTATGCTAGCTAGTTCTACATGCATACCTTGCAAGTAATTAAGAAAAATATTGACATAAATGGCATGATAATATTGAAAAATATTGACATAAAATGGCATGATAATATTGCATCAGGGGTAATTTTTTTAGAAGAAGTCTACATAGACCCGACTTTGATTGAAAAGCATATGGTGGGATGTAATACGAGGACTTCTTAGGAGAAGACTAATCCTAATACTAATCTCGTCTAAGCACGCTCAACTTCGGAGTTTTAATGGGATCCGATGCTAAGGTACTCATATCCCTTTCACTCATAAGGGTAATTAATTAAGCAAAACTCAATTAATTAATTAGGGATGTGCTTCTTTCCGTACGCCCTAGATTTTCATATTTGGATGAAATTAGCTTGGTTTGGTAGTTAAATCGTTGCAAAGCGCACATTTAATATTGTAGCTGTGGTTTTTTTCCAAGCCTAGCTAAGGCTCTGTTTGAAGAGCTTAAAATTATTAAAAAAACAGTTAGTCATCGAGTATCTGGTGAGTTATCTATAGTTAGAATTTTCTAGCTTCTAAATACAAGTTGATTTTTATATTTTTAAGATATTAAGTTTTATAATATAAAATAAGACTATAGACTGTTTAGAGAATGTACATATTCTAGAATTATTTACATGTGTCAAAATCTTCCCTAATCACAGCAAGTGGGAATTAAAACAAAACAATTAATCGATAGGACCGTTGACATATATATCCATCGAAACGTTCATCTCACCAAAATTAAATGGAGCGATCGCCTCTGAAAAGTATAGTTTTTTATTAGAATTGATCCAGGGACGACTACCTACGTGATTTTCTTAATTTAGGGAGATAAATCATTAGAACTTTTATCCTTTGGATCTAGATCTTACTACGGTTGAGATCGTAGCTACTCATTTACTAACAAGACCGAATTCAAATGATTTGGTGGTTGGACTCAACACCGATTAATCCACACTGGTCAATAATAATGTCCCTGGAGTTCAACTTCAATCACTGAGCTCGTTGGAGATCAGGAGATCGATAATGTATGTGAAAAAAATCTATTATATATTATGTATATTGGTTATGTGCATGAATAGATAGGTAAAAAGAATTGCTAAATCTTTAAAAATTCGAATTTAGCCCATCTAGAAACTCATCTCATCACCTCTATAATGTTATCCGCTCTGTTATAGTTTTTTTAGTTTTGCTCTTATCAACCTTTGTTTTTTATATAACAATGTTCTATTAAATCTATACCTATATCTCTAAAATTCTATGTCTGCCACTGAACTGAACGGCACGAGAAACTCGTGCTTCCAAATTCTAAAATTGGGTATAGATCTAGATATCTTATCTCCTGTGCATGCAGTGATGGACGGTTCACGCAAAGATGCTATCGAGCAAGTTAGCTAGCTCGGCAGTCCATGTCAGTATATATGCATGCATGTATATAATACATTGGGATGTGGCCACCACTGGACAGAAGATAAGAGAACAACGCATCATGTTTGGTGCAACATGCACGTACGTACAATTAATTAACCTGTCTCTCGCGCCAACTTGCAACCAGTGTTGCATGCATGCGTCCGTGCGAGAAAATGACGCTACATGCACGTACGCACGGCCGACCAAGGACGATCGGCCATGGTCTGATATAATTAACATTTCTATAAGTAACAACACTTGCTAGCATACATATGATTGATAATAGCTATGGAGATCAACACTTATTAATACTATAGGGGGTCATAGACCCATAACTCTATGGCGCGTACTACTACAAATAGTGTAGTAGTGTACTCTTCTGTAGTTAAATATTACTTCCGTTCTACAATTAAGACGAGGTTAACTACAACTCTACAAGAACAATATAACCTTATTTAATACAAGTTGCTTTAGACTTAATTTATATATACATGTAAACTCATTAACTACAAGTATAATATAATCATATTTAATATGAGTAAAACAAGAAATTAATATACACACTAATTAGTTGCTCCTTACTATGTAAGAACATGTTCAAAATGTTGAAATTTAGAAACAGGAACAATTAGTAGTGTATTTGAGGAGAGTACAATGTCAAAAAAAATCATATTTTAGGGCCTCTTTGAAACACATGAATTTTATAGGATTTTCACAGAAATTAAACTAAATCCTCCAAAAAAAATTTAAAATACTCTATTTCAAAGAGTCCTCACCTCAATAGACGGTCAGACTGTTACTCGAAATATAATATTTTTGCATGCTCTAGATCATAAGCGGCTAGCGAAACATCTATAGGAAATCTGATCTGATCACGTATAAAAATGATGATTTTTAATAGTAGAGTTGGGTCTCATCCGGATCCGGTGGAGTTTCGTGGACTGTAATAGAAGCTCTAGGTCATCTTGGTAATTAACGCTAACCGTCGTCCCCAGCTAGCTAGCAGCAAGATGTCTTTTCCCCATATAATAACAAAGTGAACTCAGCTGGAACAAGTAGCTACTACATGGGGCATTTGTGGAACAAAGATGAAAAATAGACAAGTTTTATTTGAGGTTTATAAAAATTATTTAATGGTTTGAACGAATGAATTTAATACTACAAATACAAAAAATGGTTTTAAAAAATTCAATAATATATATATGTACTTTAAGAACTTAAAAGTTAGAAAACAGACTCGTTTATAAGTCATACATGTAACGACCTAGGACTACTTACCATCATTAGTTTAAACCGATAAATTTAATATACAAAACCGATCATTTACAACTTAGCATTAATAATTTTCATATATTTCTTTTAAAAATTTACAACTTAAAAACATATTGTATCGTTTGTAAGGCATATTCTAAACATATATAGGCCATCTTATTCGTAAGTCATATTAAATTTAACAGTCCAAATAAAAGTTGTCTAAAATCCTATTAGAAGAATATTGCATTATTTGGGGTAATTTTTTAATATTAGGTAAAGTAAGATCCAACTAAGTTTAAACAACCTCAAAACAGAAGCTTTTTTCACCGATAGATAGAATATTAACTTTGATTTATTTAAACAATAAATTTTATCTTTTAAACAACTTATAACTATTTTTATAACCGTAAGTTAGACTAGACATAAAGGCCACATGCAACACGCCGAAACAACGCGAGCTGAAGTGCTAGTAGCCACTTGTACGCAAGAAGCCAGCAGCTTTTTTTTGGCGCCCATCGCATGCATGCGTAATGCGTTCTTCCATCCGCATGACGGCATCCGAGGCGTGCCTTGACAACCGTGCCGCGCTTGTTGTGCTCCAGCTCATACCGTCGCGCGCACCCTCACGCGCAGTGAAGCGCGCCACGCCACCGACATCCCAGGCCCGCACGCCGGTGACCCCGCATGTCGGTGACTGGATGGATAGATGCGAGCGTGGCATCCACGTCCCCGCTTCCCCCTCCCGCCAACTTGGAACGCCTATTATACCCAAGCTGCACCACGGCGCACGGGAATGTAACGATGACATGTGGGACCGGGCCCGCGTGTCAGCGGGACGGGATGAGTACGGCTAGCTCGGCTGCGTGGGGCGAGAGGCTAGCTAGTGGGCCCCCTCCCGGAATGGCAGCTTCTCGCAGCTGTTGCAACCAGCAGACACGGTTTTGGGCGATGGGTTCTGTTACTGACAGGTGGACCAGGTCATACTTGGGGCCCACACGTCAGTTGGCGATTAGCTTGTAATAGTTTACCAGCAACCGAGTGCCGCGGAATTACGTTTGTGCCCCTCGCCCTCCGCGTATATAAGCCTCTTCCCGAACCTCACCCTGCCTGTTGCCTTTGCATCCACTCCGACTCCGGCGAGGTGAAGACGGCGAGAGAGCTAGTGATCTCCATGCTACGGCTAGCGGCGTCGTTGGGCTCTGGATACCGGTCGCGAGAGGGGGTTGGGTCGTGCACGGAGAGCCTGGGCTCAGAGAGCGGCGACGTCGTTGTCGGCTGCGACGCCGAGATCATCGAGCAGCAGCAGCCCCCGGGGTTGGAGGTGGAGTCACGCGCGGGGAGGGTGGTGGATCCCCGTGCGTCGCCGGAGAAGAGGATACGCGTGGAGAGGAGCTTCCCGCCGGCGATGCCGCGGGCGGCGGAGGCGTTCATGCGCGCGGAGCGGCGCGGCGGGCGGCTGATACTGACCGAGGTGGTGCAGCCCCAGACGTCGCCGGAGAAGAGGAGACGCACGGAGAGGCGCCTCCCCCCGTCGATGCCGCGGGCGGCGGAGGCCTTCATGCGCG
>KE371640.1:509152-550375 GCA_000418225.1 Zizania latifolia | reverse complement strand
GAGGTTTTCTATTGATGCATTGAATAATGTATAGCTTGCCCATAGATATAGAACAAAGAAGAGAAAAAAGAATTCTATTTGAAGACCCTGCCAAACATGATTGTTGTGTCATGTAAAGATAGCTATATTAATTCGGTGTACTCAGGCTAGTGGCAGTTGGAAGGATATATATATTGTATGTAGTAGCAACTAGCAAGCGATATTTTAATTTTTAAAACATTTAAAAATAAAAAACATGCCCAACTATTTGTTTAAAAATAATTATTTTGGTCAGCAGCGTGGCGTCAGAAAAACCTTGCCACGCTGTGATATTTTCATATAAGATGGCAAACACTTTTGGACAATTAACAAGAGTTGGAAAGGTTAATTGCCTTTTTGTAAAAGAATACCTAATAGTTTTTAGATTAATTTTTTTGAGTGTTATTTAATTTCCTCCTTTTTCTTTCTTCGAGTACAAGTCTAGAACGCACACATGCATAAGCAAAATATGAGTACCTATATCAAGTTTGAGTGTATGTTTGGAGGAGCTTTTAACAACTACAATTACTCACAAAATCTGAATTTTTCTCAAATGGTCTAAATTCTGTCTCTTCAAATTATAAAACTGATTAGCAGCAAAATATAAAAACAAACTAAAATCCATTAGCTGAAAAATATCAGTTTTTCTAGATTCTCACTACCTAAATACTTACTAATATCTTCTTAGATAGAATCTAAAGCTCCTCAAACAGACCTGAGACTTAACCTAGGTAGATAGGTTCACAAGAATCCTAATCAGCTGAGTTATATCATAGTTTGCTTTCTTTTCTCCCGTATGGAATTAAGATAATTATATTATTATAGTGTGTTGCTAGATCCCAAAGTATTTCAGATAGTACTACATCTAGATCATATTTAAAGCTTCTAGTAGCTATAGCTACTTTTAGAATCTATATATCGCTCAAATTGCCTAGATTCTTGGTTTAGATTGTAAAGTTCAATAATTGTAGAATCTAGAAGCTTTTATAGATTCTCGTCAGCTAAATATTTTTTTGGAAAAAATAATAGTTTGCCACTCTAAAATAATTAATAACACGTAGATCAAGATGAGAAAAATCAAAGCAGTTTTTTGGCAATGACAAATTATCAAATCTCTTGTTTTTTTTTTTAAATTTTAAGCCCAAACAAACCCTAATTCTAAAGAAGCTCTCAAACGATGGCTTAGAAAATGCACATATTTAGGCAAAGTTAAGACGCATGTGTCTTGTCAGCAACACAAACAATTATTTCTGATAAATGTGGCTCTATCCATATATGTTAATTACGTAGGAAAACAGAAGCACACATATGCCATTTTCATTACTAGTATGTAAGACGCAACGACGAACTGTTGGTATACATAATATATGGACAAAACATACAAATGAATGTCAGTTGTTAGATGTCTATGGTCTAGCCACCAGCTACCGACCATTACATATAACACAGACAAAAGAATAAATGGGTGTTCCTTACGTTGCTCTCCCTCAGTACAAGAATACAAGACATTCGTGCATTTGAAAAAATTTGAACTTTTTAACTTTGATTAATAATTAATCTAAAAGCATGTATTTTTATGTTATATGTATGCGATATAATTGAAAACATACTTTAATTTAATATTAATTTTATAGTTTTTGATGATATAATGAGTAGGAAAACAAGGATTTGGGGTTTATATGATAAACTAAAATAGTTTATATTTTTTATCTAAAATAAAATCAAGTAGCTCAACTAAATACTGTTAATCTAACTACAGCTTTAGATGCAATATTTATCAGCTAAAGTTTTTTTGAATCTAGAGTTATGCCAAATGATACTGAAGTATTATGTAAGCTCCAGTTAGCCAACTAAAATTTCAGGTAGAAAAGATGGTATGTCCATCATTTTATTGCGTAGTAGAGATAGCTCGTTGCAACCTCTTATATCTCTTGTTTGACGACTGCTTTAGATGGTCATGGTCAGGATTCAACGGCCTATACCTTTCTAATACACGTAAGCGTGCATGCATCAAGACATGTTATATATTGGGTATGATATCCAATAATCTCCATAAAATAAAACAATAATATGTGGCACACACGCTTCTTCGACTGAATATTAGATAGAAAATCGAAGCCAAATTTTTCAACAAAAGACAAATACAGAACTATTCGGTCATTAACATATGACATTATTCTAGTTTTAAAATGTTATGTGACAATTGCCAGAGGTAGTATATATATTTTTCTCACCAAATAGTGGGATGCAGCTGCACAACCTGTTACGCTCTCTCGAATCAATTACCGGTTCATCTATCATACCGGTCGGCAGTTTTGGCTTTTGTACGAATGCGACCGACGGACGCCTCGATCAAGTGATCATGAGATCAGCTTGTCACGATCGAAAGCTTAGTTTCTACGCGAAGTTGCGACTTTATTTTAGGACGCACCTGCCAAGCTGGAAATATATATGTGACGGCTTCAGGTTGCATTCTCCTACCAGAGCCGGCCGTTGTTTTCTTTTTGGCCTGAGATAGTAATGGCTGAAGTCTGTTTTTTCAGTTCAATCTCGTATGCCTCCTCTTTCTTCAACAAATTCGATAGAGATTTGGATATGTTTGGCGAGCTTCTGACAGCTAAAATGACTTCTAGAATCTTAAGCTCTCTCAAACAGTTTAGATTCTGACTTTAAATTAAAAACTCAATAGCCGTACAATCTGAAAATAAACTATAATCCAGAAACTAGAAAATATCAGGTTCTCTAGATTGTCACTAGCTAGATACTCATAAGTTATTTTGAAAAATCTGAAACTCTCCGAATAGACTCTTACATATGCTTCATGTATCGTCGATAAGATTATTAGTTGGAGGCAAACCTCGGAGAGTTTCATTCGTGTTGAGATGAATTCAGACAATGGAAGAATAATACTCCACCAGTTACATATTATAAGTGGTTTGACTTTTTTATAAATTAAATTTCTCAAATTTTGACTAATTTTATAGAAAAACACAAACAATAACATTAAATTAGTTTTTGTTAAATCCACTATAAAAATATTTTAATATGTCGTTTATTCGATATTATAGACGCTAATATATTTTAGTAAATTAGATTATAGTTAGGAAAATTTTAATTGAAAATTAAACCAATTATAATATTATAAACATAGTGAACACTGGTTTAATTAATTTAGGAAGCATATGCATAGTAGGCCCATTTACAGTTAGCGTTGGGCCCTAATGTCCATGCCAAGCATGGGGAGGTGAAGTACTGGTTTTTATTTTCTTTTTTAGTTTCAGGTTTCTTTTGGATTTGGAATTGATGTAAACAATGCCTTTTGGTATAGCTATAGAAAAAGTATTGTATCTGAGAGATCGCTGGTTTGCCCGAGTGGTTAAGGGGGAAGACTTAAGATCTTCTGCACATGAGTGCGCGTGGGTTCGAACCCCACAGCCAGCATCCATCCATTTTTTATATTATTTATCAAAATAATTATAATTACTTTTTTTAACAAAAATGTTTATACATCATTTTCATCTACTCTCTCTATTTCAAATAACTATTTTTTTTATTTTGATCAATTTTATTAAAAAATATACAACAGATTCCCAACTCTATCATCAGGCATCACTGCTGTAACAAAATGCCTGACATGTAAACTTCATCTTGCCTGTTCGACCTCGATGAGTTAGGACTTAGGACTGGTTAAGCAGGCAGATCAACACAGTAATCTCAGAGCACAGATATGTAACCAATGGATGTTCTGCAAAGGGGGGCGGCATTCTTGCATAAGCAAGCAGTAATCAATACCCTGAGATTTGCATTTTTACATCACACAATATCCACATCTAAATACCATTCCAGGAGCTTGAAACTATCACAGATTAAGAGCAAGAGGTGACCTATTCATTAATTAGACAGAATTGCAAGTTCTCACTTCCCAGAACTCACAAGAGACCTAGAGGCTAGAAACCAAACAACTATCAGTGATACACATCACTTACAATTAATCACACTCAGTATTAACATGTCACGGAATATTAATGAGCTGCTGCATCCTCTTCTTCTGATGATTCTGACATTAAGAAAGCCAGATCAAGGGAACATGCCTTCAAGGAACTCCTCAAAGCCTTCATCCTTGTTGACCACTTTCCTTGTTGAAGATTGTTTTCGATCTGCAGGATTTTGCATACATTAGCTTTCTTGCATAATAGGCGACAACACTTTTGGCAGTCATAAAATCCTCAAGAAAATAAAGCAGAAAAATATTTTTTGTGTGCACACTGTACAACATAAAGGACATTGTCAAGCAATGGAGTTCGTTCCAGCAAACTACTGCATGCAGCGGTAGTGTTTGACTTCATACACACACAAAACGATCTACTGTTCCATGTAATAATGCAATCATCTGTACCTTTTTTCCTTCTGCTGTATTTCTCAGTCAAATCATCCTCTGAGGTATCTTCACTTTCCTCATGTTCTCTACAGTTTGAACAGAAATGTCAAAGAAAGTCAGTCAGGTAACACCTTTCAAAGAAAAGGTCAGGTAACAAAATGAAGTACCTTTTCCTCTTGTCCCTTTCTTTTAACTCAATTTCCTTTTCACCAGAAAGATCCTTCTCCTTTTCTCTTTCCTTCTCCTTTTGCCTCTTATAAGCAAGCTTTTCTGCACACCTTTCATAATGTACAACAATCAAGCTAAATAATCAATTGAACATTTGCCTGAAAAACAGGGGGGAGGAGAAAGCTAAAGAGGGGAAGAACCAGAGCAATACAGTTGTCATGTATAAATATCAAGATATGTAAGATAATACAATACAATAAATAGCAGATCAAATTGGGTTCACATAATCCCAAAATGAAGTGGTTGATTAACTAACCTCTTGCAAGCTACCAATTTCACTAGTGCTTGTTTCTGCTCCCCCGCTTCAATGTAAGAAAAGTTGACCTGAAAACAAGGGGAAAGTAAGAATTACATACATAGCACAAAATGACTTCTTCAATGAATAAAAGGATTTATGCATTGTAGTTGTGGCATCAGTGACAAGATAGAAAAGACCAAGAGCATACCTCATAACTACCTAGTCCATTTTTTTCATCACAAATCCTATTGCCACAGATAAACTGCCCTGCAAAATACATGTAATGTAAATATCAATAGATGATAATTGACCAGATATTAAAATAGTAGACATCTGAGAAAAAACTATATACTACATTTTAGCATTTTCCAACAGGTGAAGTACAGATGGAGAGCACTTTGATGATGGTTTTCAAAGCACTGGAATTTAGTTCCAGATTATTTCAGAGTACGTTTGCTGCAAGCCTCCAAGGCGTATGTTAAGAGTACAAATAAATAAATGATAGAGCTACCCTAAACCCTAAACAAAAAAGCCTTTCAAATGATAGAGCTACCTGATAATCTAGAAAAACACAAAGATGGCAAACTGATGCAGTTTATGTTAGGTACATTTCACGTTCCTCTGTTAGGTATCCAGATTTCCCAAGTACCGTTTAATTTTCAGTTGCACTTCCCATATTTATCCTTAAAACCTTAACACAATAAATTGTAAACAGAAATACCTTTCCCAGATATCACCTCCTTTTCAGTTCTCCATCTCAATCCAATCTGCAATAAATGAGATCCTCAGAATTTGCACTTCATTTCCAAGAAAAAAATAGATGGTTTCAATAAAAACTGGGATATCCATTTATCATCCTATCACGTGTATGCTCAACAGCAATACAGCATATCCTTATTATTGCAGTTATAAGGATAATCAGATCATTTCAATATTGAAACAAGTAGATGGGATATACTTGCAGAGTGCAGACACACTATCCCGCGTATGTGTGCCTTTCAAACTTTAACATATACAAAAATGGTTATGCTAGTAATTCTGGTTCTTTGTGCAACAATAAGTGGCATTATGATGCAATTTCATGACCAAAAACAAGAAAAATCACCTTGCTACTGCTGCTTAAGCACATTTAATATTACAGATATGTAACCAACACTGGATATTATTCTACTCTTTCTTTCAATAGAAATCCTTCTTAAAGTCATATTAGGATTATTTTCCCTCTTTTCTCTTGCCCAGTAAAAGACAAAGGAATAACACTTATAAAACCATAGCACCATACCTTGCCTTTTTTGTACTGCGACATATCAGCGATGCAATATCTTTATGAAATTAAGGATATCCTTCACACTGTAAAGTCAAGTTTCAAGAACATTACAAGAACAGTAGAACACCTATCCAGTACAATTTCAAGAGCTAAGGATTGTGTATCTTGGTTAACATAGACAAGAATATTAATCTAGAAGCAGCACTTAAATGCTTCAAATCAAACAAAGCAATCCAAGTTCTCTCTCTTGCTTCATGTCCAATTTCCTAAAATAGGCACTGCAGAACTTCAAAACATGCTGTTTCTAAAGGAGGAAGGCAGAAACTGACAGGTAATATTGGTGCCCAATTATTGAAGAGGTACAAGAAACTTCATGTGTTATTCAGGTAAAATCCTTATAAAAATAAGCAATTAAGCACTATGTCTGTTTGGAATGAACTTGCAATATTCTCTCCAAGGCATAAACATTGATGCAGCAGACAACAGTAGAGATATGCTCTACAGGAATAATATTATCCTTATGTGTTCTCTCTACTTTACATTAACATCCTATATTGCCTTTCAGTGTTGCTAATTAGTTTGTGAGATAAAAATCTACAGTTATACACATGCAGGAAACTAGTCTGTCCCATGAGGCTCTTTAAGACAATTTAGTATTGCCCAGTAGTAAAAAGGAGAAACCTTGCCAAATCACTTTAGCTCCACATACCATAACATGTTACAGAAAAAAAATGAAGATATATTGCATGTATAAACTTTTCCTCAATGTAAAAGGTGTAATAAACACCATACCAAAAAGGATACTCTTTAAAAAGCTTGTCATAGTAACGCTTGACGAGCCTATTCTCCCAAGTAGAATCCATATCATCTTCCTCAGAAAGAATGAATCTTTTGATGGATAAACAAATAAAGCAAGGGATTTAGGAGTATTTCACAAAACAAAGGCATGCGATCTGCCATGAATGATGAATATGAATAAAAATGGACACTGGACAGAAATGTTTCTGACCTGTATCCTTCTCTCAATGTATCTTTATCAGTTTTGATGGGTACACTATTATCCAAATTCTTGCCATGGCCATAAAACTGAACTGTTGACAGCACATTGTTTATTCAGTGGCAACATACAGTATTCAGAAAGTAAGGACAAACAGAAGTTATAGAAAATTATAAATAATATACTAAAACTAATCACTGAAATGATAATATTGTAAAGCTGAGCATGATCCCCATACACCATGCTTTCTAAAGTAAAGGACAATAGGACATTGCCTCTCTCATCCCATTATTTTAGGACATAGGCCACACAGAAAGAATTTTTAGTTCCCTATTCACGCATTATAGTAGTTTTCTATTACATATCTAAACGAAAGTCTTCAAGTACTGTTCTGTAACCCAGTAAAAGCCAAGGCACTTAACTTACCTTTGTATTGATTTTAACATGATCTCTAATATTCATAATATGATTGTAAGATTACCTGGTAGCCAATGCTAATATTATTCAACCCACTGGATAGTGGATACCATACCAGATCATCAACTCCCAATCCCCAACTGAAAAAAGGTGCCTACCCAGAATAAGTTTCATCCAAAGCTAGGTGGCAAGTTACATACGAATATACAAAGTCCATGTATGGATGAAGGTAGCCCCCAATTCTTTCTACAGTAGAGGGGACTGTTCATCATCTTGTTGCTTTTGGAAACCGAGACAAAGCAGATAAATAACTCATTATATGCTAGCGTCTCAATTTCCTTTCCACTATGAAAGGACAACTTTGTGCTCTGTCAGTGCATTGGCACCAGGATCAAAATCACATTGCAGTGGGCATCTGGGGTTGGTTATCAAATTATTGGAGTTTGAGCAAACCACTAAACATCTTACTATTGTAGTGAATAAAGGCAGAAACGCAACCCGAGATTTCAAATAGATCTCAATATTTATCGTAGCTACTCAGTTCCACTGAGTTTAGCGAGCACCACAATGAGTACATCTGTGAAGAGAAGACGGCAAAGGATCATACCATAATCCTTCATGAACTTCTTATGTCGATCATACGCATTGAGCCCCCGGATGTGCGATTGGTATTGCCTGCATCCTCACCCAATCCACATCCATGAGTTGCGATATAACTATATCAGCCTAAACATTCCAAGCAAACTAACAAAAGAAGATAGCATCTAACATTTTATTGCCCTATAGAGGTAACTAGCCAAGCTTAACTTAGCTAACTACAACTTCGAAGCAAAGATTCCAACGAACCGAGTTAGGGTTCATGGACACCATCCCCCCCTCTCTCCCAATCTCACTAATCCAACACATAGTGGAGACTAAACTACCTCAAAACCACTCTTTGACAGAAGAAGCATCAAGAAATTCGAAGCTAAAACACACAATAAAAGTTTTCTAATCGATTCGTGCCACACAAATCCAACGAAGAAATGGCAGCAGATCAAAGAGGAAACTTGATGCAGGGACAGATGGGATGGGACAGGGGTTGGCCAGAATAGCATACATCTTCCTCTCCTCCTTGTCAAAGATGGAGGATTTCAACCTCCCCAGCGACGACGCCATCTCGCTCCACGCCTCCGCCGCCTCCCCTCTCAATCTCCTCCCGTCTCCATGAACAATAGCTTCTTATAGGGCTTGCAATTGGGCTTTTGTTTGTAGCCCATGGGCAATTTTGAGCAAGACATCCATACAGCTCTTGAAGAAAAAATGTCAAATTTTTATTTGGAATTTGAGGGCTTCACAGAATTTTAGAGAGTTAACTCATATTGCTCCGAAATTCACAGTAAACAATCCGATTCAAGTGAGGAACTTGAGAGATATAAAATCACCTGAATATTTATACATCTCAAATTTAATTTAAGAAAAACGCACATTAGGTGAGAAGCTAATTTCTGAAAATCCAATTATCTTTTAAAGCCCAATTTCGTGCCTGAAATCATCATACAAGGACTATCAGACCATTATTTCCTTAGCCATGTTTGGGAGTTTAAGAAAAGTTAGGGTTTTTTTAGGTGTGTTTGGTTATTTGAACCATTCTCCCATCTAGATGATTCGTTACAGCTATGAAACATGTCCCATTTGGTTGGTTGTATCATTTGAAATTATCTAGATGGGTTGGTTCAAATTCTCAGAATATTTTTTTCAGATGTTGAATCGTTACGTACGGCAAAAACGAACGAATGACGCTGTCTAGGATGGGTTCATCCACTTTTTTCGATCTACGTATGATTTTACTATCCAACTCCCCTCATTAATCTAACCAAATATAAAATTGTATAGTCTTGTATTATTCTATATAATCAACCAAACAAAACCATATGTCATCTCATACACCTAACCAAACAACCTCTTGTACCACATCATCCACAACACTATCCCATCCCGCACCATTTCATTCCATCCAACTTCGTTCAACCATCTAAACGCTGCCTTAGCTTCTGTATATGAGTTAATTTCCAGATTACGTAGCTATTTAGTTTAATAATCTAAATATGGACCGTTTGGGACAAATTACACATAGCTTATGATTATTAGAGAATCAGATTATATGTTATACATGAAAATTATTGCTAGATTACAGAATAATCAGAATCATATCTTGGCATAATAATCAAAATCGAAAGATCTCCCGCTTACCAAGATTATGCGGACTGCTTTTATGAATCTACCCATCAAAGTTATAAATGATTACTAGCAAAATACCACTTTTTATAACCTTCCCTCACACGATCAATTCCCCATAAAATTTACTCCACCCCTCAACACCCACAAGGCCCACTGGCAGCGCCTGCCCTAGAGTTCACTGGCCCCGACATCCGATACCCTCGTGGCACCTAGCGCCCTCCCCAGCGGCCACCCCGACTCCCACCCTGTTGGTCTCCTCTTCCTCACCAGCCCTCTATTACCTTTCGCGTCTTTTGTTATCTTTATGACTGCAAAATATATATTACACATTAGTGGATTCATATGAACATGTGTATTTTTAAAATATACCAAAGTATACAAACACTTTAAAATTTAAAGCTAGCACTTACTACGGCACACGATGGAATAAAAAGAACGCATTAAAGTCTTTTCATTACTAAAATATGATAATCGGTCTTAATAATCATAGGCTTATTGTAGAAATTATCCAAACAATATAGTACTAATACAACTAGATTATCATTATGTCGAAAGTTTATATTTTTTCTACTTATTGTAACCTGACATCTTGTTGCTTTCCCTGATTCAACTATAGAGGATAATTACGGCTCAATTTTCTCTGCCAACCAAGCAGATGACAAATCCTACAGATAAGCAGACCTGCATATGAACATCTATGACACAGAAAGCCCCAAAGGCCAAAGGCGACAAAGCTTTCATTCAGAGGGCGAAATGGCGACAATGCCAGGGAGAAATCCTGATCGGCAGCTCGACATCCTTCAACTCCACGATGAGCATATCCAACTAATGGGACACGTGTCCATACCCAACTGGCTTGAAAACAAATCATAGGCAGTGACAGCCAGAAAACTTTTATAGAGGAATATGAGCGATGGCTCTTTTGGAACATGAGTTTTACTAGGAATTAGTTCTTTTCTTACAAAAATTCTCCATCCCAAAGTTCTAAGTTTACAGGGGCTGCACGGACACCCTAGGCCAACGAAATACATGGCCTCTATCTGAATGTGACTATAAAATATAGCAAACTAAGTTTTACGCGTTGAATTATGTATTATCACGTAGCAGTCTGTAAGTTAGGTGAACTTCTTGTCTCCTTCATAAATCTATCCTTCAGTCTAGTACCTGATCAATGAACAACCATCGATACCTTTAGTTGTGCCTGTTCAAACCTAGTCTACCATGTTTGTAGTGCTGGTTCTGAGATTTTGGAGGCAAGACAAAGAAAAAAGAGAGGTCATCTATTAACTGGTTATATGTTCAGGCCACAGACACGCACCACCACGTTCTCTGCCTATTCATGTCGGATGCGCCATGTATTCATGTTCACGTAATCGTTTTGCCAAAGTCGTGTTTAAGCGTGATATCAATCTCCACTAAAAAGGGAGAGAATAATTAACACACAAACCTCGTTAGGTCATCCATGAATGGGTGAGTCACAACATTTCAATCTACTTATTTTGTGGTTATATATGTACATCTATGTGTACATAATGTAATATGTTATGCTAAGCAAATTATTTTTTATTTAATAGAAGTTAATTAATTATTTTCATGCAATAATCAAGTACATCTAATAAAATACCAGTTTAACCATTTTATCTGTATTTTACCCCCTAATTCGATCTATTAACTATTGTGAAAAAAATATATGTCAATCTCCTGTTGATGAAAAATAATGGGAAAGGATGAAATCATTATGAATTAAGATGAGTCCAGAAATTATGCGGTAAAATGTAAAGAAAATGGTTGAAGTGATAAAAAATATTAGCTGTACTCACCTATTCGATAAAAAAATAATTAATTACACATATATAAGATGGTAAACAGCTAATTTCTATATTAAATAGAACAGTAGCATAGGGTCTTTTGGATTCAAGGGCCAAATGATATATTTCCTTATGTTTAATGTGTCTCCTGTATATAATAAGGTGTGCCAAATGATAGATAACTGCTTATTCTAATCCTACACCGTGTGTAGAACAGTATGGTGCTTGAAGCGTGTGGAGCAGCAGCCCCTGCAAGTCTCTCTCTGCCACTGAATTCTTGGCATCAGTGTCAGTTTGACACCATGTGGTTTAGCTACCATTGTGTCATGAATTCCATTTGCAATGTCCCCCCTGAAAGCGAAAGGACGAGAAGAACACAAACAATATACAAAGGTATACAGCAACATTGAAGCCCATGATTAAATGGTTTATCTACCAGGTAGCTTTTCATTGAATATTGTGATTTGGGGATTCTGTGTCTGAAGGAAAGGCTGGTGAAGCTCTTGATTGCTCTCATAAAGAGGCAAGCTTGTAGAGTTTGCAGTACACTAGTATAATTGAGAGGACATGGCATGCTTGATCTGTACTGTTTGGTCATACAGCCAAACAGGGCAACTGAAATTGAGGAGCAAATCCAAAAGAAGCTGAGAAATGCTAGGGCAGATTCTTGACCATCTTTGGGTGAATTATTATCAGAAGTTCAGAACTTAAAGCTTGGAAGGTCATTGGGCTAGCTAAGTAAGACAGTAACTGTTCTTGTAATGATCTCTGACATGAAGCACAGTGATGTTTCTCCCTCACATTGTTACTGTTCTTGTAATGATTTCTGCATCCTGCAGAGCTGCAGAAGTTGCTTTTTCTGAATGATGGAAATGGTGATTCAGATGATTCCTGTTGTAACTTGTATGTCCTATGGTCTTTGTTCAACTGCTACCTCCGTCAGAAGTGTTCTTTTGCCTGCTCAGTGCTCACTAGAGCTCCAACTCATCAGCTGTACATTCAGAAGCAGTAAAATCATAAAGTGAGCTTGTGTTCAGGACTTGAGAAGGTTTATCTGCCCTGGAGAATATGATGTGGTTTAAGGTATTGAGGGTTTACTGATTCCTAGTTAATACTAGTTTCTTTTGCCCTATGACCATTGAGCAATTGAGTAATCTGGATCAAATGATCATCGCCAGAAATAAGCCTGCATGTTAAATTTTAAGAAGCAACTGATAAGTATGCTTACAAGAATTTAGACAAGCTGATATTTTGTAACTTCTGATTTTAGTTTATTTTCAGATTTTATAGTTATCGAGTTTCACAATATAGAATCAAAATCTAAACCGTTTCACAAAGTTTTAGATGCTGAAATTACAGCTACCAGAATCTCTGCCAAATAGACCGTAAATGTGGGGTCTATCTCCTGCCGACATCTGCTTTGAGCGTTTGACAAATGGATTGGTGGCTCATGGCTGTCATGAAAACCTGAAGCTGTCCTGGAATAAAAAATCTGGATTGCTGTGATGCAGCTGCAGACCTGCAGTACCCAATTCTTGTTCTCTGAAATTTGTGTTGGGAAAGAAAAAAAATCAAGCTGCAAAGTTAGCAGATGCATGTTACAGATCTGAGTCCTTGAATATTTGAAGTGTTTGGTCATTCAGCAGCAGGTGCAACCTATCATTAACAAATGGGTTGAGCTATAATTAAGTAGGTTTTGCTTGTGTCAGGCTGACTGTGACTGCAGATACAGACAACCGGGGCAGGACGATTAATCGCTGCCGATTCCAAGAAGCCAATTATAAACCGATTAATTTGTTTTCACGTCCCAGATATATAATTTCTTTAGTTTTTTATCGATATTATTTAGATTACTTTCTAATAGCTCTACATTATATGATATTTAATTAATATATAAATGAATTAACCAGCTAAACAAATAATCAGGCCCAATCCAATTGATCCAAACAAAACGAAGTAAGCCAACCATAATTTCTCTATACTATTAATTTGTATAAAAATTGTTAAAATTAAGTCTTTATTTAGATAATTGGACCTAATTCAACTGTTCCAAACAAGAAAAATAGTGTGGAAATAACTACAGAAAAGTTTGCATACATAACAACCCTGCACATCACCATTTGATTTTTTTAAAAAAAACAGTCCAAATGGAGCCGCCTTTGGAGAAAAATCAAACAAAAACGAGACACCTCAAAAAATTTGAAATAAACCGGTAAACAATAATTAGTAGGTAAACAAGTTTACAAAAGATAATTAGCGAAATGTTTTGTCCACGTGGCGTTACCCCGTTGGCTGGGGGTTCCAACCCGGCCAATTTCGCTGTCGCTATAAATTTACCAACCGGAGAGAAAAATGCTCGGAAAATAGAAAAAATAAAAAATAAACACAAGCACCTCTCGCTCACCTCCCCCCATCCCCCCAGATGCCGGCCACGGCGAGCGGCGGCGCGCGGCCGGAGGAGGCGGCTTCGCCCTCGGCGTCGTCTTCTGCGGCCTACTGGATGGGCACGAGGCCGGAGGAGCTGATGGCGAGGCTCGCCGCAGGGAGGTTCGGCGGCGGCGGAGCCGGCGCCGTCGTGGGAGGAGGAGGAGAGGACGGGGAGTACGAGCGGGTGCGCACGCTGCGCGAGATCAAGAACCAGATCATCGGGAACCGCACCAAGAAGCTGCAGTACCTCCGCCTCGGCGCCGTGCCGGCGGTCGTGGCGGCGCTGGCGGAGCCCGGCGCGTCGCCGGCCGCGCTCGTCCAGGCCGCCGCGGCCGCGGGGAGCTTCGCGTGCGGCGTCGACGACGGCGTGCGGGCTGTGCTGGCTGCTGGAGCCGTGGCCCATCTGACGCGTCTCCTCGCCCACCCCGACGACAAGGTAGGGTGTTTCTTCTCCCTTCGCTCGCTTGTTGCTCCTTCCTGTGGATTTCTGATTTGTTTTGGGGCCTCAAAACTTTTCTGGGTACTATATTTTTTGGATTAATTATTCGTCTGGGAAAAGATCTGTTACGTCCAACATGAGTTCCTTCAAATTAAGCAGACAAGCAAGCAGCTGTCTCTTGCTTGTTTCCGTGGAATCTCTTGGTGTAAAATTTGGGTTTGTCAGCAATTATGCCTTGATATGAACCGGAGACCGGAAGTTGGGTGGTAGCTAAATTGATGCTATGAGAATTAGTGGTTAGATTGGTTAACGATTTTGCCTTTATTGCTGATATTACAATATTACAATTAGGATGACAAAAATTGCTGCTTGATGTGAAGAATATTTGTCTACTAGTCCAATTTCCCAATCTTGGATGTGTCTTGAACGCATTTTCTTGAGTGTGTCCTGAATGCATTTGGTAATAAAGGTTTTGAGGTTGGTAAGAACAGTGGTAATTCGATAGTAGCCTCGTGAACTGCTTGAAAAGAAATTTGTACTAGGGGATCATGATTGCTGGTTTGCTTTTCACTTGGAATCAGAATTATTTGATCTGAACTATTGGAGAATCTGTCAGTTTAGCTAAGATGAGAGGTACTGGTGGTTGCCATTTCTTTTTCCATTTTATGTCCTTTTCTCTCTTATCTTTTAAATTTTGTTGGTTTAAGAATTGAAGTTATTGCTCATTTGTGCGTGAAATGCGGAGAGTTTGGTAGTGGGTCAATGGTTAGGTGTAGTGGTGGGGATGAATGTGCTGGAAAGTTGTCTGTTTTGTGTTAGTTTCATGATGAATTTGTCTGAACTGATAAACTGAATTGGCTTTACTGTTCTGAGCATGAATTAAGAATGTTCAATTTCCTTCCTTGGATCATGGTAAATTGTAGGTCATGCTATATGCTTGAACTAAGAATTTGGTACTAGCATGATGGTTTTGTGCAATGACATCTTGGTGGGGAAAGTCTGTTCAAAATCTTATTGGTTTGCTGTGTACTGGAAGTTCTTGTTTGCCGGGTATGACATGGGTGCCTTTTTTATTTCAGATTTGAAATTGACAGTTGAAAGTATCTTAAGGGAACAAAATCTGAACGCTGAGCAAAACCATGAGGGAGTTCAAACTCTGTGACCCCTTCCATAACACTGAACATCCCTAATTACTAAAGCTTCGTTTGGATGGATTTTAGAGTAATTACTTATAGCATCCTGACTTAATCCACATGTACTGTAGCTCAAAATCTTCATGGGTTATAGCTCAAAATGTGGTATTGTGGTTACTCTAATACATCTAGCAACTGTACCGGTATAACCTTACGGAGTACCAGAATGTTATGTTTTCTTTAAAAGAAAACACAGACACACCCAGATACAGCTCCAATACTTCGAGGATACAACACATAGCTCAAATCCTCTCCACACCGTACCTTTCTACCCCAAATCACTAGTCATGGCACATTGGCACTCCCTCCTCCATCCCTCCTTGTTCAACTGCTACTGACCTACCAAGGTAGCTGATCTTCCCACTGCATCCCACTCTCACTGCCTCCTTCCCTCTCGCTTTCTGCCTCCCTCAGTCCCACCCTTTGTTGCCTTTGCAAGGAGGAGACAGAGGGGGTTCTATAGGTCTATATTACTGTTTGTTATGAAGAGGCAAAAGGCCATTGATTGTGTTACAGGGTGACTATAAAAGAGGGAACAAAACATGGTGGATGAGTTAAGACAGGAGAAAAAGATGAAACGAGTCAATAACAACTTTGATAGCTCTCTATTGTCACATACATCCTTTCCTAACCACTGATTCATTTTGGCCACTGTTGTAAAAGGCATTAGACCTAGGTTGCAGCAGGGTGGCGCCTAGTGCCTACACTGACTGGTGAGGCTAGGCAGGCTAAGCAACAATTAGGTGCTAGCCAGGCTGGTGATGCTGAGGGCCTTTTAGAACAGTGAGTCAGTGACAATGCCATGCCTAGTTATCTGAGAGAATGATTTTCCAATTGTTATTTTGCTCCTTTCCTAGTTTAGCATATAAGTAGGATGCCTGGTGTTGATATTTTAAAAGGCTGCTTATTCATATTAAGGACACAAATATCAGGATAGACTACAATTTATAGTAACTCAAAGGGGGGATACTCATCACTTTTGATCAACCATCTTGCTTCTAAGCTTCGCTTTAAAATTATCTTTTGGGAACATTTGTAGTCATTAAATTCTATCTTAAGCATCTAGTTTATATTGTTGTACTTATAAAAACACATCAAATGTATAAGAATTCATATCCAGGCACCCTCGTCATTGAATTCAAGCTAAGCGTGGGGTTAGGTGCTGTCTGATTTGCTGATTATTTTGTGTTATATTGAATTGTTCATAACCATTAATGCATACTACTTGTAATATGGTCTGATCTAGTTATGTCCTGATTACAGGTTATTGATGCTAGTGCACGTGCTCTGAGAATGATTTATCAATCAAAGCTAGCTCCGAAGTTTGATGTCAATAATGAGAAAAATATGGAGTTTCTTCTCACTCTTTTGAACAGGGAGAATGAAAATGTCACAGAGTTAGCTGCGAATATTATATCTCACTCTTGCGATAGTAATACAGAACAATTAGCACTATGTGCTGCTGGAGTTCTGCAGAGACTCGTTAGCCTTTTTGGAGGCTCTATGAATCTACGGGATGCCTGCTTAGATTCTATGACTGCAATCATAAAAAATAACTGGGAAGTTGCTTCAAGATTTGCACTAATGGACCATGGAAAAGCTTTGCGTTCAATAGTTGCGTTAATACACGATCGGAGCCCACGCACAAGGCTTCTCGCTTGTCTGTGCTTGATTGCACTTAGCCACGCTTCTCCCTGTCACTTCCAAGACAGGCAAATTAAAACCAAGGTGATTCTGGTCTTACTTGAGCTCATCGAAGAACCAGGTCATGTAGGAGATGATGCTCCATTGGCATTAACAACCTTGATTAAAGACAGTGTGGAACTGCAGAAACAAGCCATCTCAACAAATGCAGTTCAGAAGCTCAGTGACCATCTATTAGCAAATTCATTGGAGTCCACACGGGCAGTAACCATATTGCTTGCTTTAGCTGAACTTTGTTCAAAATTGGAAGAGTCAAGATCTCAACTTATGTCAGTCCAGGTATGTGCAGCACTGCAGATGGTATATTTGAGCATTGCTGCAGTTTGCCTTTTGAGTTAAGTTTTGTAGAATTCAATAGTTCATCTGTTGTTAATGTTAACTAGTAAGTGCTGAGAAAATATACTGAGCTACTGACTCAATGGGCTACTGGCATATAGCATGAAGAAGTGGACGTGTATGATTATCAACTGACCAAGGATTTGTGACTAACATAATGATTACTTAACAGGCATCTACCTTAATCCTTGATGCACTAAAGCATGCTTGTGCTGATATCCGTGTTGCAGCATGTTTATGTCTTAAGAATATCTCTAGGTCATCCAAGGTAAGACACATACTAATTTAGTAATTTATATTCAACCTTATGTGTTCATCTGAAATGACTTTGGTATGCTTAATTTCCAGGTACTTAGTGCAGGGAGATTATCCTGTGATACATTTATCGCCCCATTAGTCCAGCTTTTGAATGACCCGTCTACTTCGGTCCAGGTAATGTGAAATTGTGAATCCTGCAACCTTCAGTGTTATTTCTTAAGATGCAGTGCTTTTGTAATTCAAAGCATGATTCCAAAAACTGCAAGGATCTGGCTGATTCTCTCCTGACTGATTCTCCTGGTAAGGGCTGCTGGACCGGAGGCACTAAAACACCCAGTTGAGATAGTCTTAGCCTTTTAGGGTTTTTTTGTATGATTGAAGAAGTACTTGTCTACTTGATAGGATATGTTGTTTGGACTTTGGAGTAAAAAGTTATAGAAATTTTCAATCAAGTAGAAATATAGTTCAAATTTGGTCAGAATCGACCAATAACTGACTACCAGTCCATGCCCGTCAAGTTTTCGAAAAACGACTTCTGAAACTCTTCTTGAAATTGCCTTGCTTCTTCTAGAGGGGTGGTCAATAGATTTTCTAAAAGAAAAATGAATTTGCATGCAAATCTTGGAAGCATGGTAGCTACCTCCTTTCCTGTCATCCCTGATCTCTGCAATTCTACCTTCTTTCCACCATCTTGGGTTCTGCTGGAATTCTTCAAAAGCATCCTGTAGCATTAATAGTTCTATTGGTAGACTGCAAACTTACATATCAACTTGAGTAATCACTAATCAACTGCATTAGAGCGATGTAAAGGGCAACATCATAACTTTGGAGAAACCCTTTTGTTAAATGTCAACTGATACCCTGCTACCATGGACTCATTGTTGGAGCAACCTTGCCACTTAAGAGACAATAAATTAGCTATATTGTGATTGTGAACCATCAGTACTTTAGGTCTTTAAGCCATTAATACTTGATATAGAATGCCTACTAAATGTCTCACCTATTCCTGTACCTTTGTTACAGGTTGCTGCCCTTGGTGCTATTTGCAATATTGCTGTGAATTTAACACCCAGGAAATCAATTCTTCTTCATTCTGGGGCTGTCTCCCAGCTTGTTCATTTGTCGAAGTCTATGGATCCAATGTTGAGGTTAAAATCTGTATGGGCTCTTAGGAATATTATGTTCCTTTTGAACCCAAAGGATAAAGACTTCATCCTGAAAGAGCTAACCTTATCTACTCTTTCAAGCCTCATATGTGGTAATTCTAAGTGCACAACTATAATATTAGGGAACTGTTAAATTAGCCTCTATCTAATTGCAAAATTTCTTGCAGATTCTGAACATGTTGTTCAGGAACAGACTTTGGCACTGGTGCACAATCTTGTTGATGGATACCTGGACTCTGTTCATTATGTCATTGGTGAAGATGGCATGGTTATAAATGCTATTTCAAGACAGCTGAATAATGCATCTTCCCCAGGAGTGTGCATACAGGTCAGTATTCCTTAAACTACAGTATGCCAAGATACTTTATCTAGATTTGTTATTTTATTTTCCACGTGCTTTTTCCATACTATGGAAGGAAAAAGAGATGTCATCTCTGACAAAACTGTGCATTTTTCAAGCTGAGGGAGGAAACAGGGACATCTCTGACAAAACTGTGTAATTTTGTATCACATTGTTTGATATTTTTGGACATACGTAGCTTCTTTATTGGGGTATTATTTATTATTCTATAAAAGGATGCAAAGGATCATAGATAATCACTGACCTTTCTGTTTCCTCTCTTCAGGGTATGCTTGTGCTTGCAAATGTTGCAGCTGGTGGCGAATTGAACAAGGAGGCTGTGATGAATATTATTGTACCTCGTCGAGCAGAGCGTATCAAACCATCTTTTGTGGTTAACTTTCTTCAGAGCAAGGATAAACAGTTGCGAGTTGCAACCTTGTGGTGTATTCTGAACCTGATTTATCCAAAATGCGAGGCCTCCTCCGCTCGTGTCGTCAGACTCCAAAATGCTGGGGTAATTTCACAAGTAAAAGGCATGATAAATGACCCCTGCTTGGATTGCAAGGTATTCTTTGATTTAGTGATCTCGACATAATACATATTTGTAAATCAGCATCATGACCACTTTCATCGCTGCTGTTTAGATTTTTTTGTTCCATCCATCTTTACTGCTTCTGTTAATCAGCTCGCATGAGTATGTGCTTATGTTTCACAGTTCGTAGCTTTATCTACCTAGCCTGATGTTGTCCACTAAAATGTATTCTTGATTGTGCTATAAACAGAATGTCATTTACCCTTCCTATTAACAAGCATTTGACATGAGCAAATATACACCTTTTAAATATCTTGTAGGAAAATGCTTTGTTAAAAGTTACTCCTGCAATATGATAAGCTCATAAGCAGTTCCTCAAATGAGTTTAGTTATAAGAGTGTTGATTATAACCAATAAAACAGAAAGAAGACAAGATGACAAGCATGGCTAGTAGTTGGTTGGAATTTGTTGGCATATGTTCTTAAACCTCAAACCTTGCTTAGTGCTTGACCTAACACCCCAACATCTCCTGTGCAGCTTAGAGTACGCATGGTGCTTGAACACTGCCTGGACAACACCGACGATGGTTTCATGTGAGCAGCCACAGCATTGCATCTCGGCCATTGAAGCTTGCAGAGTCACATCATACAGCTTGAGCAAAGAGAAGATGGAGATGCCTCGCATCACAATGCGTGCCACGAACTCTTAACGATGAGCATCGTCAGTAAAAAAAAAAAAAGCCTTCGCTGACATCTTCTCATTGCCCCAAGCTTATCGTTGTATAATTTTTCAAGAACTCCATGACCGGTTTCTCTTGCGGAGGCAGGTAGTAACCTTGCTGTTGTAAACCATGCCACGTCAGAAACCTGAGCTGCTGCTTTCTGCATGCGAAAACGAAAAGGTTTTAGGCGCTAGCTCTCGAGAATTCCATTCCTTAGCGCGACTGAAAACCTAGTGCTTGCGCTGTGACGATGAGTGTATAATTGAGGAACCCTGCTGCTGCTGTAAATTGTACTACTTGCTCTCTTACAATAAGGCTATTCTTTTATGTTCGGCTATGAGATTTTGCCCAGCAGTTTGTAATGGTTTTGGGGGCTTGCTTCTGAATAAAATTACTCATGGCATGCTTTTGGGTAATACTCTCTTCGTCCTATAATAATTTCACTTTTGAGATAAAGTTAATAAATTAGTAATGAGAGTACAAAATCTCTTATTAATGAGAAAATATTGTGAAGTAATAGATAAGTGTAGGTAAGTGATATTAAGAGAATAAAATTTATTTGTAAACCGAGGTAGAAAATGATTTTTTTTTAACAAAAGTGAATTGCTAAACGTGAAGCCTTTTTATGAAGTAGATGATAGCTCACAATCTGATTATTGTTTATGACATGACATGCATTATCAGAATATAATTTCCTCAGTAGATTAAATCAATAAGCATCAGGTTTTTTTTTGTGTATGATCGTGTACGTTTCCGATTAGTTACTGAGAACTCGATCTGTCGCCGGTACTTGCTCCTTGAGCATGGACGCATTGGTCATCTCGAAAAACATGATGCTGAACTCATTCTTGGAATTTAATCCTAATTGTGTTGCATGTACGGCAATGCTGCCGCGAGAGTAGAAGCAGTAATTACAGTTATAGTTGCATGTATGTATGTGTGCTGCATGACTTTAGTGAGCTGATGTCAGTGAGCACAAAGTGATTGAATCTACATAGTAGGGGCTAATTAGGGCTAGAGTAAAAAAATATCACACGACGACTGATTCAATTATTCTTAACTAATTATTATTAAAATAATTTTATATAACTTTATAGCAATTTTTATAGTAATAGAAAGCTAGAGGTATGCATTAGTTAGCTGGGTATGAGCATGCGTGCAGGGAGTTATGCTCTTGTCAAGAAATGTGTGTTAGTCGTGTGTGTCTATTTATAAACCATGTATTTAGTAGCTAATTTAAGAGGCTCAATTAAGAGAAACAGGAGAAAAGGCACAAGAGTGTAATGCCTCCAAAGTCTCTCTGTGTGTTTGCTTTTCTTCCGTGCAATTGTGTCCATGGGAAAGGGAGTGTATTGATCCTAGGTTAATTCCAACAATATCATTCATACACATCGTTGTAATTATATACTCTTACAGCATAACAAAGAGATAAGATACCTCACATTCAGGACCTAAATCTATATAAATCCTTGTCCTGCTGCCTTATTTTTTTATCTTGTCAGCTATTCTTCTCATCTATATAAGTAGCCTTTAAAAACTACCCGATTAAGATCTTGATTTTTTTACCAGCAGTCTTGCCTCATGGAAAAAAACGCGAGTAAAGCATTCTCTCTTCTCTTCTTGTTCTCGAGAAAGAAAGAGTAGGTGTGACTCAGGTGGCCAAAACCATTCTGTCAGTGGTTCCTGAACTCTGCAAATTATTGTCTGTAGATTTACCTACCAAGAATGGCGAAGAAGTAATTTTAGTTACTTGTTAAATGCATAATTTGAAAACCATTACATGAATCAAACTAGTACATGAAAGACTTCCAAGACTAAAGCATAAATGGGTATGGCATTAATATTTAACCTCACCATATGGCATGTAACAACAGGTATATATGGTAGATAACAAAACATAATCAGCTAATCAGTTGTTCTTAATAACTAAGTTCATAGCGGTCCTGGATATGCCCAGATCAACTGAATAATTTTTCTAATGGTCAACTATCTACAAGCTACAAGTCTGAGTAGAATTATATTTGTTTTCTAATACAAGGGCCAAGAGCCCTAACAGATCATGGGCACCTACATATACCATAGGAGGTTGGTGAAACTGAGCGCAACAGTATCTCTTAGTGACATATATTTTGCTTGACCAGAACCAACAGCATAGTATTTAGTTCCTTTTTCTCTATTATTTTACTCATTTTAGCATAACCTTTTGCGTCTGTTTTGATCACAAAATAACCTTTTCTAATATAACAGAGAAGTTAATTACAATTAAAATCACAGAGATTACACAAAGCAGTATTTTTCATGTTGTCTCACCTTTTTTATCGGGTCTCTTCCTGCTACGCCACAACAAACGAATAGGAGTGCCCGGGAACCCAGCATCAGAGCGAAGTTTCTTTTCCATGAAGCGACGGTATGTTTCAGGGAATAGTTTTGCATCGTTGACAAAGAAAACAAATGTTGGTGGACGAATGGCAGCCTGAAAGTGAAGAATAAGTTTCCTTTGGTACAAAAAGTAAAATAACATGAAAAAAATCCTAGAAGATTTGTTTCAACTTTCAAGGTGAACTTTTATAAATCTGAAAGCTGTAAAGATTCCAAAAGGTTTCAGTTAAATTCAACCATACATCTTCAGATACTAAAATATGACTTTGGAGTTGTCTTTGATTCTAAGGCCTTCAGTAGATATGCAAGTGTAAATTTAATTGTGGTAGAAATCAAGAGAGCACCTGGGACCTTTTAAACTTATCTGAAAGATGATACTATAAACTTTTGACTTAGAGAAATAAGTACAATGCGTTCTGAAAGAGGTTAGAAGTTACCTGTGTAGTGTAATAAACACGTCCTCTTTTGCCACCTCTTGTTCGTGGTGGTGGTTTGAAAGCTATGGCTTCTCTAACTACTTGATTAAGAATAGAGGTACCAAGTCTTCTAGACCTTTCTTTTTCAACCAATGCAGCAGCAGAAATTATCCTGAGGAATATTTTGTGCATCAGAGAATGATTAGAATGCCAACACAGAAAAAGATATCTGGTGAAGCCAATCATCATATCATGTATGCAATGCAATTATTTGGATTACAAGTAATTGAGATATACCAATAGAGACGTGCAGACTCAGCATTAAGAGGGAAACATACGTTAGTGAATTCGACATATGTTTCAGGTCTGGTATGCAGGAAACAGATAGTAATACTGACAAGCCACAAACAGCCTTGGGTAAAACAAGGTTAGCTTACAGTGTTTTAAGAACGGCCAGGGAGAGAGAGAGAGAGAGAGAGAGAGAGAGAGAGAGAGAGAGATTGTAAAATTTCATTAACTCAAAACTGTATGTATGAAATGATGAGTTGATGACCCACTACAGCAGCACTTAGCTTTGCAGATCATGAGTCTGACCAGTCTATAAGACTATACGGAACTTAAGCTATGTAAGAGACATGGAAATGGGTTGTCATTGCAAAAGACAGAGCACCGTAGGTTAAGGTCAAAGAAATACTTGGCTTACAGCTTAAGCCCAAACTAGAACCAGCGTCCAGGGAATTGCTAATCCATATTATCACAGGGATCAAAGGTACAAAAACATAGGAAACAAGTTCGGACACATATGTGTCCCCTACACAGGCACCCAAACACACAATGTCATAGTCTAAACTTTTAACAATAGCGGCAAGCCTACAATGAATGATCTATGGTCCAGTATTTCTATGAACAGAAATACATAGTCAAGATTTCAGAAGTGAGATTACCACTGTATTAAGCAAGATATGAAACATGTAAGACACAACCGATAACTGTGCCAAAAATGCCGATCAGCAAACGCTAGAGAAGAGAAGTATCAAATGCTTATTGGGAGTCTTAATCAAGGTAAGGGACTAACTTGTCAACGCTGCTACCATGTGTTGCGGAGCAATAAACAATAGGAGCCCAATCGAGTATGCGAAGCTTCTCTCTTACATCTTGCTCATAATATGTTGTACTCTGATGGTTCTTGTTTGGGATTGTATCCCATTTGTTCACAACAATTGCACATGCCTTTCCTTCTTTCTCAATTCTTTCTGCAATTTTATAATCCTTGGTACCACAAAAGTTCATTATGTTAGAATGAATTATATGCGAGAAAATCATAACAGAAAAGATTGGTAAAACAACATCTCTTTGAATTGTTTGGTCGTGCAAATGTGTGTGTGACTATGGTAGAGATACCTGCTCTGTAATGCAGGCTAGTGCTTCAATAACAAGGGCAACCACATCAGAGCGGCGAATTGCACTGAATGCACGTTTTACTGAAAGTGTTTCCGTTGTGCTGCCAGCAGAAGCAACTGCTGCCCTGCGTCGGATGCCAGCGGTGTCAATGAGTTTGTACTTCTGCAGCATATTGTAATATCAGAAAACTAGTGTTACTTTCCTATGAAATGTAATTTTTATTGTTTGCAATTCAAATTGTGCTTTGCTATAAAGATGAAAGATACATACAAGTGGACATAGCTAGGGTCAGTACTGAAGTAATGATGCAGCTCTTGGTGATTTAAACTTTCAAAAGTACTGTGAACAAACCTGCCCATCTTCTGTGGTGAACTCGGTATCAATGGCATCTCGGGTTGTCCCACTAACTGGGCTCACAATAGTTCTATCTTCGCCAACTAAAGCATTGAGAATACTACTTTTCCCAACATTTGGTCTTCCAACAATGGCAATAGCAGGAACATAGTTTTTGTCGTCTTCAACTTCATCCAATCCCTGTAAAGCTCCATAAGTTACTTTATGCGACGTAATGGACAAAATATCTCCATACATCAATCAGAAAGGAAGAAAATATAAGCTAGTTTAAAGAACTATTGAAAAACAAAAACTTATGACTCAAGGTTCCAGAGTCAGATGCTCAAAGAGTAGACTGGATATAACTAGTAAGGAATCACAACTCTGCAGTGTTTCTAGCAGCTGTAATCATGCTTCCAGTTATGTGGGGTTGAAGGAAAGAAGAGCCGAATCTTCCACTAAAGTAACTGTCAGGTGCAAGCGGGCTGGGCCTGGGCTGCCGGGCCAAATCACGTGAACAGCCCATGGTTAGTTAGGACCCCAATTGTATTAGTCTAGGTTAGCTGGAGTTAGGTTAGTTTACTTTTCCAATTGCAGTTAGAGTCGGTTTATCCTTATCCTAGAATAAGGAGATCCTTGTCCTATATAAAGAGGTCCATAGCTTGTAATTATCAATCAAGAAATAGTCAAGAATAAACTAGTTTAGTCTTTATCATAGTTTAGTTTACTGTTCTTTTACTGCATAATCCGTCACGGCGCCGGAGAGACAAGGGCCAGCGCACCCTCGTCCTCCCGTCAGCCACGGTTACACTCTCCGCTCTCTTCCGCACGTTCCGCTACACAACGCCCGTGACAACTTGGTATCAGAGACCATTTTCCTTGGGCGCTCTCGCTGCCCGCCAGCGATGGCGTCGGACGGTTCAGCCGCGACGCCACCGCCGGATCAGGATGTCATCAAGAAACTTCTCCAAGGCATGCTAGACCTCCGTCGCGACTTGAATGCGCTTCGGGAGGAAGTTCATCGCCGACCGGATCAGGACTCCAGTGAGGTACTGCCGACCGAGACCTCACTCAATGGCAGCCCGCCCCACCGCCTCTTCCTGCTGACCAGCACTAGTACTGGCCGCCGCCCCTTCACGCCGATCAGCGCCAGTAGCGGCCACCGCCCCTTCACGCCGACCCCTACAGGCCAGCGCTCCTCCACGCCGACCCACACCCCTATGGACAGCACCACCGGCCACCGCCAGGCCTCCCAGCCGAGTCGCACCAGCATAGCCGTGCCACTGGCTCGGCCCCGCGATACCACAAGCTGAATTTTTCGACATTCGATGGTACAACAGATCCGTTGCCCTGGCTGAACCGTTACGACCAATTCTTCCATGGCCAGCATACGCCAGAGGACGACAAGGTCTGGCTAGCGTCGTTCCATCTTCTAGATGACGCTCAGCTGTGGTACTATCACTACGAACGGGACAACGGCCCTCCATCCTGGCCTCGCTTCGTCGCCCTCATCAACACCAGGTTCGGACCGCCGATCTGCAGCAATCCACCGGGGAGCTCGCCAGTTTGACACGTTCCGGCTCCATCGACGACTTCTGCAAATAGTTCATGCGGCTCGCCTGTCGGGATGACTCGCTCACCGAGCGGCAGCAGATTCGTTTGTTTACCCATGCCTTGCAGGAACCACTGAAGACAGACGTCGAACTCTGGAACCCAGAGTCCCTCGAGAGAGCCATCAGCCTCGCACAAGCATATGAGCGTCGAACGGCCACTCGTCCACAGCTAACATCAAGCGGCGACGTGTCGTTGACATTCGACTAGCCCCAGCGCAGGTCCCTCTCTCCGGCCGAGCTACAGTCACGCCGTGAGCAGGGACTCTATTTTAATTGCGACGAGAAGTTCGTCCCTGGGCACAATCGACAGTGCAAGCGCCTCTTCGTCATGGAGGTCGACTCAGGCAGCGACGACATATTGTCCGACGGCAATCCAGATAGCCCGACCATCTCCCTGTCAGCCTTGACCGTCTCCACACCACGAATGGAACGGACCATGACAGTATGTGCTACAATTGGTACCACTCCTCTCGTGGCCTTGCTGGACTTAGGATCGACGCATAACTTCATCGCGGACTCCGTGGCGGAACGCACGGGCCTCATCGTCACGCCACGATCTGAAATTCCCGTCACGGTCCCCACTGGCGAACAGGTGACAAGCTCGAGCCTCTGCCATGACGTCCACTTCAGCGTCAACAACGACGAATTCATCATCGACTGCCTGGCCCTTCCTTTGGATGGCTACGACCTCATCCTCGGCGTACAGTGGCTAGGGTCCCTCGGGCCTATCGTCTAGGACTTTCGCCGATTGATGATGGCCTTCGTCAACTCAGGTCGGTAGGTCATATGGCAAGGCCGACCAGATCACTTGGCGCCACCGCACATGCTTACCGGCAACACCGACGATCTACTGCCTGCCATCCTCGATGACTTCACCGATATCTTTCAGGAGCTGGTAGCTGACACATCATGGGTCTTCTACGACGAATTCTCTCAGAGATTTACTGCTTCCCAGCTCGAGGATGAGCTGCTTTTCGACGGCGGGGGAGATGTCAGGTGCAAGCGGGCTGGGCCTGGGCTGCCGGGCCCAACCACACGAACAGTACCACGTGGGTACTGTTCACACTACAGTACCCGCGCGGGTACTGTTCACCAAACAGCCCATGGTTAGTTAGGATCCCAATCGCATTAGTCTAGGTTAGCTGGAGTTAGGTTAGTTTACTTTTCCAATTGTAGTTAGAGTCGGTTTGTCCTTGTCCTAGAATAAGGGGGCCCTTGCCCTATATAAAGAGGTTCATAGCTTGTCATTATTAATCAAGAAATAGTCAAGAATAAACTAGTTTAGTCTTTACCATAGTTTAGTTTACTGTTCTTTTACCGCGTAATCCGTCACGGCGCCGGGGAGACAAAGGCCAGCGCACCCTCATCCTCCCGTCAGCCATGGTTACGCTCTCCGCTCTCTTCCGCACGTTCCGCTACACAACACCCGTGACAGTAACCTACCCATTTTGTCAAACAATACTTGAGTTCCCCCCACAGCCAACAGTAACATCGCTATTGTCATAATACCCTGCTGTTATTACAATTTCATTCACAATCACAAACAGAAAAGAGAATCAAACATTCACATACTATTAAATATTGCCTGGCCTCTGGGTAAACACTGCAAATTCAGTACCTCAAAATTTCTTAGCTCTGAACACACCAGATCAAGGAGTTCTCCAGTTCCAGTGCCAGTAATAGCAGATATTGGCAGAGGAGAAAATCTAGAAGGAAACAGAATGATGAGCTGAACAGCCAACAAACAGTATGTCACTATGAAGTTGAGTGTGGAACAATCACTGAAAAAAAGCTGAGTTTTGAATGGTAAAAACAAAGAGGTCCTTGTTAACACATTTGGTTGTTTTTAGTCAGAGTGCAAGTAAAGCGTTGCAGATTATGGATTCTAAAAACAGTTTTACCTTTTTGCGGGGATAGAAACACTTTTAACTTGCAGTGGTGCTATTAAATGAGCTTAGGGATCTCGCATTGGAACCACTAAAAGTTCATAAACTAGTTATGGATTATTTATATTTCACATCTGACAGTGGAGTCTAGTAACTAGTAAGTGTCTTTACTCTTTACCTAATATTGTCAAGTGTGTGATCTCTGACATTTAACCAGCACAATAATGTGTCAGCTCAAATCCATATGGTAAGTAAAATGTAAAAAAAGATCAATAGAACATTATATAATATTTCTTAAGTGAAAACAAAATGATAGCTGTGTAATTGCAGCAGGGGGGCACTGCATGTTGTAAACTTACCCTAATGACCAAAAGTCCAAAGCTTGCATTTGCCCTTTCCGTGGAGATTCACACTTGTTTACAGCGAGTATAATGCGCTTGTCGGAGTAGTTGCGACGCAACCAATCAGCAATTTCTATATCAGCTGCCACAAGGCCATCCTGGAAGATGTTTTGATACTCATTCCGTTAGATAAGGAACTACATAACAATAATTCAGTCAACAATAGCTAGAAACAACAATAGTTAACTATAGTTACAAGTAATGCAAATCCAACTAAGTAATTATCCATCAATATATGATGATGGGGGGTTTCCCATGTCCCTCCAAAAAGTAATGCAAATCTATATCAGAATGAACTTAATCAAGGGCATGAAGCAACAAAGACACTAGACAAACAGAATGCTGAGCATCAAAAAGTTTATCGAATCTAACAGTAGTATACACGTGCATTCAATCATTCTAGGATATGAACAAAAAATTGTTCTATATGTCAATGGGTAGGTCAAAATGAAATAATTAATGTATGTACACAAGTCTGCTTCCAGGTAGAGAGTAAACTGAAGCCAAAGAAAAATAGCATGTTATTACATCATGTCTACTATGTCAGCATCCAGAGGTTAGAAAAGAAACACATCAGTAACCCAATAGAAGATTTGGACAGAAATTCCATAAAGAGAATGAGACAAGAAACATGCTAACAGGCATATCTAATCCTTTTCTACAGATGGGTTTTACCACATGTACAACAAATTAGCCTACCACAAGACATTACTAGAGTAACTGAGCAATTGTACTTTTAGTGTGGTATGGAATTAAGTATGTAACCAACAGTCCATCACTTGACAGGACCGCACGCTAAAATTGATCCATTTATATTACAGTCGAAAGTTATGATACAATTAGAATTACCAGATGTAACAAAAGACTCCAGAAAATATAGTGATCAAATTAAAAATGATAATTGTCTGAACCTGCCTGACCATCCACGATGAATAGTATCACAGCTGCTTCATCAACAGCAGAAACTGCTTGCTTTTCAATCATTGATGGCATCCTAGCAATAGCAGCTTCTCTAGAGGCAAGAGGAATCCCATCCATACCAACAGTAGTTGTGATAGCAAGTTCTTCCATCACACCTGCTTGAGACTTTGATAGAGTAATCACTCCCCCAGTGTCAATAACCATAAATTCCTGATCACCCCAATAAGATCGACCATATAAGCGATCTCTAGTTACACCAGGTTCATCAACAACAATAGCCCTGTTTCCCTGTGAGACACCACAATTCAATACACCATAGCATCTTCTGCATTCAGATAAAAATTATACAAGGATCTACAATGCCAACACTCCACTGAAGTAATGTTTGTAGTTGTAAATAGCTTACCCCAACAAGACGATTGAATAATGCAGATTTACCAACATTGGGCCTTCCAATAATCGCAACCCTTGGAAGAAGATTGTCTGGTATCTGAATCATGGATCCAATGGTAAATAAGAAAATATAACATGTTTTCTACATTTACACTTATTTATCAGCTTCTCAACGATTAAATAGAATAAGAAGATATACTGACATGTTTAGATGCTGATGTCTTATCCCTGATGGTTCTTCTTTTCTCCCGAACATCATCATCTGATAAAGGCAATGCATTTAGTCCATGAACTAGCAAAATGCATGCAACAGGCTTCTGAAGGGAGAAAAATGAAAATATTCTACTCCATAAACAAAAATTTTGTAGCCAACAGCTCGTCATAAACACAAAGAAACACTGTGATCAGATATTTGCAATGCCAGAAACTGTCAAACTAACGACAAACTTTCGAAAATACAGGGATTTGTCATGCCCAAACTCATACATGAATGATGCCAGATTCCAATTGATCGGCATCACCACGATTTTGGCTATAACATCAGTTGATCATCAACAAGCAGTATCCATCTGTTCTTATGAACCTATCCATCATGTCTGGACTACGAATTGATTGAAAAATCCACACAGGTCGTCCCACAACATTAGATTCCGCACGTAAGTTGAAATGGTATCACCAAATGCATCTTCGAGCAATGTAAATACCATCCAATCAAACGGAGCAAAAGGAACTAACTAACTAATTTCTCTGAAATCCACTCACCGATGCGGAGCTCCTGGTTGAGCCGCGCGGAGAGGTCGGCGACGGCGCCAAGGGCCTCCTCCTCCATCGCCTCGACGTCCATCTCCTCCCCCTCCTCATCCTCATCCTCATCGTCATAATACTCTCCCTCCATCTCTTCCTCCTCCTGCTCCTCCTCCTCTCCACCACCGTACCGGCTCCCCGTGGCGGCGCGGTGGAGTCCGCCGCCACGGCAGAGGCGGGTGGGGCGCGCGTCCGGAGGGGTGGAGAGGAGGAAGGGGCGAGGAGGCGCGGTGGTGTTGGCAGGGATAGGGAGGTGGCTACGAGGGGTGGGAGGTCTCGAGGGGAGGAGAGGCAGCAGCAGAGCGGAAGAGGAGGAGGAGGCCATGGCCAGGGCCGCGCGGGAGGCGAAGGGGATAAGGAGGGGACAAGTCTGATGGTAGTAACGGCCCAAGTATATGTGTCTGCCGTCCGAGAGGCGGTTGGATGCAACATCCCCGTGTCCTTACGATGAACTGGATCTATTATCTTAAGAGAAAATTCGATCTATAACATTGTGATCTTGTAAGTTTAAAGATCTGTTATTATTTTTTTACATATTTGTTTTTGTGCTATTACAATTTTTGCGTATTTTTGATTTATGTCTTTTTCTATGCTTTTTTCGACACTGGGCCCAGCTACAAGCGACGGTATTTCCGTATTACAGATTTTCTCCTGCTACGTCTCATAACCTAGTCTGATGAGAAATTTCTTCATTCCTCTCGTACTCATCCACTCGAACCCCCAACTCTCTCTCTCTCTCTCGACAGCGACGATATATGAAGTATGGAGCTAGGTGAGCGTCGGGCCACTCGATGTCGGTGATTGGGAATGGCGAGTGTTGAGGATATGACCCTCGATACCTCACGATGAGCTTGGTAAAGCGGTTTTAGGTCAGGCCCACCTATCAAAGAGTTACGTAAGATATGTCGTGCCAAGTAATATAAAAAAGATATCGCTGCGATTTAAAAAAAAGGTTTTAGATAAGAAAATATTCAGTTATAATCTCTTAAAATCAGCAACCGACTAGAAGAAAAGATCTCCTAACTTGTAACCTAACCCCTGCACTATGTAAGGTGGGTGGAAAATCCCTAAGATTATCTAACTCATCATAGTTGACACCACCTAATACACGACGTATGGTATTTATCGTATTGATGACCTGAACCTGTCTAAATCATGTGGCACTGCTTCTGTGTTAACGATCGAGCTTCAAATCCTACGTTTCTCTCCTACACAAATCACCATCAAGGGCACCTCTATTGATGGATTGTTTGGTAAAACCCTGACAGCGAGCGACATGAAGAGATACCCATTCTAGATTTATTAATCTAATTATGTGCTCGGTCTCTGCTTGAGGCATTGCGTAGGATTAAAGCAATGTGTTGTGGTTTCTGTTTAGGAATTTGATCTTGCATTACTTTGTTAGGCTTCGTTTTGTTGATAGGAACGATATGTTTGTCTTAGATATTATTGTGCAATGGTTTTTTATGACTAACATGCAAGGTAGGAAAATTTACATTGATGGAATAGTGATGAAGTAGGAGTTGAAGATATGTTCTTTCTCATTAGATTTAGAGATGAGTAACCTACATCGAGCGGTTAAATAGGGCAATAATCAGTCTGCCACTGTGTAGTTCTTTAACAAGAAAATGAAGGATGATGTTATACTGCAAAATGAGACTCAGATGATAGATATGTTTAAAATGTACAAGTTCGAGATGAACTGTGAGATAATTGTAGGAATATTTGATAGAGTATGAGCTACGAGATGACTAGGTGAAGAGGAACCCACACAAAGGGGCAAAGGAAGCAAAAGAAAAATTGGAGACAAAATATGGAATAAAGCTAAAGTATTCCAAAGTTTGGTTAGTATGAAACTTGCTCTTTAATAGATTCATGGTAAGTATGAAGAAAATTTCATAGATTCATGGTAAGTATGAAGAAAATTTCCAATCGTTGTTCAACTGAAAATCACAAATGGACATAAATCAGTATAGTAGTAGTAGTATTATAGAAGTAGAGGTAGAGAAAATTGGAAAGAAGTCATGTCACGGTGAGCCAACTACTCTACTTAATTATTAAGAAGTTACTCTATCAAGTGTTTGATATCTATGGTGTCAAAAAGAAGATCCAAGTTGAGCTAGGAGTGCTTGACGGCCTATAATAATCATAGGTTTATTTTTTAGTTTAGTAGGCTTGAGTCATAATTCTATTAGACATTATGTTAGGATGAAAGCTACACTATAGCTTGAGGACGATCCACTCTAAAAGAAGGATGTAATATCATAGGCATAGGCCTAAATGTCAAGGCCCACAACCTAATTTAATATAGGGTGTGAACTATCACACGATACTATAGCAGCAATTTAAGAATTATTAGTTTAGAGATACGATTATGCATTTATGGTTCTTATTTTAAAGATAAGATTAGGTTATGTTGTAATATATTTTCTAGATTTTAAAGATTAGTTTCTTAAGAGACAAGTCATGCCATCATACAAGGATGTGTTATATCTTTATTTCATTAAGTAATAAATAATTAGTCTAATCTCTCTCTAATGTTTATTGTTTCATTCTAAGGTACTTCTCTCATTCCTAACAGCCAATATCATTCGATTATCTTTTTAACGGTGTTTATCACATCATGAATTTAATAAATGATAAATGGTCACACGAAGGACAGAAATACATCATATCTGATTAAGAAAAAGCTTAGGCTACTCTAGCACCGGTGGCGCTAGTTGGGATGTTTCTCTAATTGCTTTATGTTAGTGTCATTTTCACCATGAGTGCACACGTACCATGCATGCATGGAACCCAGTGATTAGCGAATCCATTCCATCCTAACACATAGGGTAAGACGTAATTAATGATGATTTTGATAATAATTAAGAGTCACACACATTGAGAGTTTTACACGTCTCATCTGAGGATTGTCTTATGCAGGGACCAAACCGTACAAAAAAACAACATTTTTATATTTCATATTACAAGTTGTTTGATATTTTATTAAACTTATATTAAGTTTAAATAAAAATATTTTAATATCTATAATATCAAATAGATATTACTTATTTTATTATGGATTTAATAAAACTTATTTGTTATTGTAGTTGTTGGTACATTTTTTTATAAAATAGGTTAAAATTAAAAATAGTTTGCTTATAAAAAATCAAACGCCAGACAAAGCATACAGCTTGTGCCTTGTGAAATACTTCATCCATCAAAAAGGACTTCTAATCCTTTGATTTATTTTAAATTTCATTTCTACCTTTTGACATAGACTCATTATCAAATTAAAAAAATTTATTCATTCAATATCCTTTAACTATCTCTTATTTATTGCTTCATAATATTATTTTTATTAATAAATAATATTTAAATTTTTTAGGAGTAATAAAAAAATGCATTATCCGAGGTGTCACACCATCCATCCTCGGAACCATGGGCGCACACGCTTCACTGCGTCTTTTTCCATCTAACCCCCTATAAAATTTCCAAATCCTCCTCTTCGTGCCCGTCTCGTGCCTTCTCGTCGCCGGTGGAGGAGCCGCCGCCGCTGCCTCCCGCGCTCGTCACTCGCTGAGACACTGCCACTGCTCCCGGAGGAGAGGCCGCGGGTGAGCCTTCTCAGCCTACCGCTCACTCGAATCTCGGGTTTCTTTGTCCCAAGATTGGAATTTGGAAGTGAGGAAGCGGCGGGCGGCCATGGCGGTTCCCCTCGTGCTCGTCGTGCTCCCGATCGGGCTCCTCTTCCTCCTCTCCGGACTCATCGTCAACGCCATCCAGGTGTGCCTCCCTCCCGAGTCCTCCGCTGGATTGACGAAGCTTTTTGCTGTTCTCCCCTGATCTTCTGGGTGTCAGGCGATCTGATGCGGTTGCTGCACAAGATTTGGTCTTTTCTATGTTCGCGCATATTATCTCGCCAATTATTTGTATCTACTTTCATTGATTAGTAAATTATAGCCGGGATTTCTGGATTAATTTTGTCTGAAGCGTGTTTTACTCAAAAAATTAATCTTTGTATGATTCTATGCTCAGATTAGTATGGCTCCCGATCTTGTTTTCTGGGATTTTTTTCGGTGATCCAAGATGCAAGATTCTGTGGTTTTGTCAATTTGTTTGGTGGAAATTTGTTCACTTCTTTAAGCCAATTGAAAACTTTTATGTCACTGGGCAAAGTAAGGGTATTAACACACCAAATTGTAATGGGAATATCAAACTTTGCTGCGTTTGATCTGCTAATGTACACACAGCTGTGCAGCAAGATCAGCACTCGAGTACTCGACATTGCTTGATCTGTTCGTATGCTTCTGTAAAATTGCAGGCCGTCCTATTTCTGTCGATAAGGCCATTCTCGAAGAGCTTATACCGGCGGATCAACAGATTCTTGGCCGAGCTGCTGTGGCTTCAGCTGGTCTGGGTTGTTGATTGGTGGGCAGGCGTTAAGGTATGTAGATATGATCAGTGAGACAGTGAGAAAGCAGTTTACTGATTTGCACTTCATACCAAGATTTACTTGTTCTGCTAAAATGCTAAAAAAGCCACTTTTGGGACACACATGATGGTTTGAAGTTGAATTTTGGAACCTTTGTGCAATGCACATCAGTACAGTTAGCAAGTAAGTTGTGTAAACAGCTTCATTCTATGTCAAATTATGACGGTGTAATCAAACCGGTAGATAGAATCGTCAGATCAGAAAATAAGTGTTAGCCCGTTTTGTGTGTATACAGCGCATGTTTGAATGTAATATGATTCGTTGCTTGAGTTGATAACACTGAGCAGTTTGAATAAGTTAGTTTTAAAACCACTTTCCTAAAATGCAGTCTCAGCCCTTCTAATCTTCTTCTTCTTCAAAGCCTTTCTATCTCAAGCAAGTTGGGGTAGGCTAGAGTTGAAACTCAATCTTGGGTTTCAACTCTATTTGAGTGGCTAGGTTTTCTATTGGCTCGCCAAGCATGTCACAATCTTTTAGGGGAAAGGAACCCTCCCTCCTCCTTTACCAGGGCTTGGGACCTACTATGTTGAGACAACATAGGCGGAGTTAGTCTTAGCCCTTCTAATAAGTAAGCAATATCTTCAGGGGTAATGGTGTTGATGGACAATTCATTTTCATGGCTAAAATATATAATTCAGCTGTATGGGCATACTGGCATATACTGAGCTTTTTTTTGTGGAGCATATCCTGAATATTTTAGAATGATAATATATGTGAATTTCTGCTAAGAATATGAACTCTCTTTTTCAATGGTGCTGAATGCCTGGACATTTTCTCTAGGAGCTTGAGTTGCATATGCTGCAAACATGTAAAAATAGCCATGCTAGTGCAGGAACTAGGGGTGGTGCTGCCACAACTGTGTTTGAATTTGGCTTGTAGAGTTAAAATTGAAACCTGAGTACCCGACTGCATTTTCCATTGCATTATGGTAATAAAATAAGTGTACAACCTATACTCCATCGAATTATGATGGCTAACATTACATGAGTGGTCGATCTGTACAAAAATTCAATGGCATTAGCGCTTACTGGTTTGTACCTTTCCATCAGTCCATCTAGGCATACTGCTTAAGCTTAAATGCTTGATTAGATGTCAATGAAGCAAACAATTTAGCTTTTGCTATTTTCACTTGCCCCTAAAATAATTTGAACCAACATTCTGTAGGTACAACTGCATGCTGATGATGAAACTTACCAGTCAATGGGTAAGGCATCAAACTTTCAATATTTTATTACATGGATGAAGCCATGCTGGTTCTTACGCTGTCTGAAGAATTTTTGTAGGTAATGAGCATGCACTTGTCATATCAAATCATCGGAGCGATATTGATTGGCTTATTGGATGGATTTTGGCACAGGTTCTCATCCTCTAGATTGTTAAGCATCAGTCATAGACTAGCAATATTTTGTTAACAATTCACTACGTACATATTTATCTGCAATATATAATAAATTACCTGAGACATTTTTTCGGAATGCTTTCAGCGCTCAGGATGCCTTGGAAGTACACTTGCTGTTATGAAGAAATCATCGAAATTCCTACCAGTGAGTTAGCTACCTCTTATATATTTACTGGAACATTTAATTTTTAATTCAGTCTCTTATTGGCTAGTTATGCTGCCATTAAGTTATATGCTTAAAGTTATTCTTGAAAAATGTAAATAAAGTTGTTTCTCTAGGACTAAAATTATGATGATATATTGCTCTATAATGTTATACACTCCTCACCAGAGCAGTATGATTGTAGATGATATCATGATAAAATTCCTTTGATATAATATTGCTAGAAGATTAGCCACACCTGAGATTCTGATTTCTGCCACATCAACCGCTAATTACCAACAGTGAATCTAGCTTTGTGTGACTAAAATTGATATGCTTGAACTTTATATGCACAAGTGGGGGTCGAACAATTTTTTGCAATGAGTAGCAGACCAGGTTGGCAGTTAAATTTTGAGTACCCAGAGTGTCCAATAGCTAGTAAGTAAAACATACATTGTGTTTCTGGTGACACCATGACATCGCTATAGCCGTCCAAACACTGTTACACATGAAAATATGTGTGCAACCAACTCTTATGGAAGCTGTAGATTGTGGAATGGTATGAGGCAGGATAAATCTTGAATAAAATTTGAAGTCCAACCAAGATCAGGATGGATGAACTCTGCTTTTGGTTAAAATTTTGGATGGAGAATCAGCATAATTGAGCATAGTTCTGTGTAATTACTGGAGATACATACCTTAATATATCAGTGCACTAGTATCTCAATGATGCAGACACATGAAGCATTTCATGAAACCTGAATTAATTATGTCCTGTCTTCTGATATCGCACAAGCTCAATGTCCTATAAGTTGTTTCAATCTCATCTTGCAGGTTATTGGCTGGTCCATGTGGTTTGCAGAGTACCTCTTTTTGGAGAGGAGCTGGGCAAAGGATGAAAAGACACTAAAAGTAACTTTTTTACCTTATCTACACACAAAATTATATTGTTTGTTCTTTAACTTAGTGGCTTGTTATGATTTCGCACAGTGGGGCCTCCAAAGGTTGAAGGACTTCCCCAGACCATTTTGGCTAGCCCTTTTTGTTGAGGGTACTCGCTTTACTCCAGCAAAGCTTCTAGCAGCTCAGGAGTATGCTGCTTCACAGGGTTTGCCAGCACCCAGAAATGTATTGATTCCACGTACAAAGGTACTTTATATTTTCTAGCTGAAATGCTTTATTATATCTGGTAATCCTATATTCTTGCATTACAATTCACAAATGTCAAATCTCTTCCCTCAAGTGTTACCCTTGTAATCGTTCTGATAAACGTCATATTGTCCGCTACGGATTTGAGATATGCGCTTCTAAATGTAATAATCTTCACATGGTATCAAAACTTGCATATTTTGTGCTATGGTTATATTGGATTGTTTCTGTTACTACTTTTCAGTGTACATCTATTAAACATTTGTTCATAACTTCGTATTGATCAGGATACAGAGATAAATGTTAATGTTTTGAAATCTCTTATAACAATACAAAGAGGATTGAATGTAGGGTAAATGTGAAACAACTTTCCACATGTAAAAATGTCCATCCTCCCTTCTGCCAAAATTACCATGCCTGCTGCCTGCCTAATTTGTACCTATAGTTGCTATCAGGCATGCAGTATTTAGTGTTATGTTTCTAAATTTAGGATTTCCAGGAGGTCAACCTTTGAATCTTAATCATGAAGTTATGACACGACAATTTCGAACAACAGTTTTTTTGTAACATATGACTAAGTCTGTAATACAGTATTTAGTAATCTCTGTTTATGGAGTTAGCTGAGTGATCAACTCTTGACAGTTCAGAATAGTAGTTATTGAGAATATATGGTTGTCATGAATTTGCCCATGTATTTATTTCATATAATCACTATTATGTTTTGCAGCATTAAATCTATGTACTGATACCTCTTTTGAAAAAATGAAAAATCTCAGGGTTTTGTATCAGCTGTAAGTATTATGCGGGATTTTGTTCCAGCTATTTATGATACGACAGTAACAATTCCAAAATATTCACCTCAACCCACAATGCTGCGGATTTTGAAAGGACAATCTTCAGTGGTATGTTTGCTGTTTTTTTAAGTATCTAATGTCAGATCAATCAAGAGATAGTGTTGCATTAACTAAATACTGAAATTTGATTTTTTTTCGCTACTGAAGTCTTGTGAATACAATGAGATATATAGTCATAGCAAATGGAATAACTTTTTCAGTGCGCGTTTCTTTTGACATCGAATAAATTTCCACTTCATTGTTTTTCTAGGTACATGTTCGCATGAAGCGCCATGCAATGAGTGAGCTGCCAAAGTCAGAAGAGGATGTTTCAAAATGGTGCAAAGACATCTTTGTAGCAAAGGTGTTAAGCTCTATATATTTTTCAGATATGTTGTAGTTGAAATGCTCCATGTATTGGTTGATCAATTAATTCTTAGTAAATATCATATATTTCTTTATTTTCCACTACAGGATGCTTTGCTGGATAAGCATTTGGCCACAGGCACATTCGATGAGGAGATTAGACCAATTGGCCGTCCAGTGAAATCATTGCTGGTAAAATCCGAATACCTGAGCATCTTACTGAATTGCATAAAAATACAGTCTGTAATGGATGGCAGGATCACTAGCTGCTCCCTAGGCAGTTGTTTCTACCAAAATTCGGTCCTTCAACTAGGGTGGATGGGGAGTGTGCAAACCTGCGAAATGCTGGGAACGTAGTTCCTTAATGCCATACTGCCCATACATGGTTTCTGAACTAGGCAAATAAAACTTGGAAATGGCCCTTTTGACCTCAATTGTGCTAGATTTGCTCACAAGCCACAATTGGAGATAGATAGTGTGAGAGGCAATTTGGAGTGAGCAGGCTAGCTGCTAGCAGCTTTGGCAGTAGCACCTATTGTGCTGGCTCGTATGCATACTCTAGTAACTGACTTTCTATATTCCTTCATATGGAACAGGTGACCCTGTTTTGGTCATGCCTCCTTTTATATGGCGCCATCAGGCTCTTCCAGTGGACTCAACTCCTTTCGACATGGAAAGGAGTAGGGTTTACAGTCACCGGGCTTGCACTGGTTATGGCGGTGATGCATGTGTTTATCATGTTCTCGCAGTCGGAGCGATCAAGTTCGGCCAGGGCAGCACGGAACCGTGTCAAGAAAGATTAGAAGAGGATGATAGTCTGCAGTCCATCAATGTGAACCACCAATTAATTGGGTACTGAATTCATGTAGGCACCAGAGTTGACGGCCTGATCTTTCCTGTAGTATGCACCAAATGATTCTTACAGAATTGTATGCCTGAATAGAGAGGTGTATGCAAATTTGGTGAGCTAGCAACTGTGAGCTCTATTGTCCTGTATTTTTAGAGATTTTGTTTTTGGCTGCACAGGAATTGTACTAGGATTTGTTGGAACTTCTACATCAGTCTGGATGTGTTCAGGATTATCAGTTCAGTCTATATCGTCTCCACAATTTATATACATGTTTTTACATCTATGATCACAACCAAACAAAGTAGATAAAATGACATGATCATGCCTGCCTTTATGTTTAAGAAATATACAAGTTTTGATGGAATAAGTCTGATGCGCTTTAGCCTTTTTTTACTTTAGCATCTTAGACTAGTATCTTGGACTAATGGGCTGCATGGCCAGCCTATATATGTACCCCCAACTCTTCAGGTTGGACATAGCATTCTAGTGATCAAAATTGTCCCCAACTCTGAGTGTCATCTCTAACTATGCGAGTGTTCTCTCTAACAATTGGTATCAAAGCTACATGGTTCTGTGACCTATCCAATCCCCTCCGTGATTCTCTCCAGCGGAGACGCCGATCTCCCTGCTCGGTTTCCTCTCAGTGCAGCAGCAGCAATCCCCGTGACCTTTCCCCTCTAGTGGTGTGCCATGTCCGCAGGAGGCTCTCACCATTCGATCACCTCGAGCGCGCGGCGTCGACAGGAGGCCGACCTCGCCGCGGCAGAGGA
>KE371640.1:473839-484179 GCA_000418225.1 Zizania latifolia | reverse complement strand
CAATAGAGCTAAGTCCCGCCTTAATCCACATGGTCTTTACATGCCCTTACCTGTTCCTAGTGTGTCTTGGGAAGACATTTCTATGGATTTTGTTTTAGGATTACCTCGAACTAAGAAGGGGAGGGATAGTGTATTTGTGGTGGTGGATAGGTTTTCTAAAATGGCACATTTTATTCCTTGTCACAAGAGCGACGATGCTACAATAGTTGCTGATTTGTTTTTTAGGGAAGTCGTTCGCCTTCACGGTGTGCCACGCACAATTGTTTCTGATCGAGACACGAAGTTTCTCAGTCATTTCTGGAGGACATTATGGCAGAAATTGGGGACAAAGCTACTGTTTTCGACAACATGTCATCCCCAAACTGATGGTCAAACTGAAGTAGTGAACCGTACCTTGTCCACGATGTTGAGAGCTGTATTGAAGACCAATTTGAAGATGTGGGAAGAGTGTCTACCTCACGTAGAGTTCGCTTACAACCGATCACTGCACTCTACTACAAAGATAAGTCCATTCCAGGTGGTATATGGTTTTAACCCTCACGCTCCGATTGATTTATTACCTTTACCATCTTCTGAGAAAATGAATTTTGATGCTAACACACGTGCTGAATTTGTACTTCAATTGCATCAAACAACTAAAAAGCATATAGAACGAATGAATGCAAAGTATCAAATTTCTGGTAGCCAGGGTAGAAAAGAGGTTATTTTTAAACCAGGTGATTTGGTATGGTTACATTTACGAAAGGATAGGTTTCCTGATCTGCGCAAGTCAAATTTAATGTCTCGAGCTGCTGGTCCCTTTAAAATACTTGCAAAGAGAAATGATAATGCATACAAGATTGAATTACCTGCAGATTATGGTGTCAGCGATATTTTTAATGTCGCCGATTTAAAACTCTATTTGGGTGAAGAGATTGACGGTGAGTCGAGGACGACTCCAAGTCAAGAAAGGGAGGATGATGAGGACATCACCGCTAAAGATACATCCACACTTGATTACCAAGGACCGATGACTCGTGCTCGAGTTCGTCAACTTAATTGTCAGGTGAATTCGCTCCTCGTTACTCAAGCAAGTTCTCCTATGAATGAAATACTACTAAGTTCCGGTTATGATTGTATTTTACTTAGGAACATGGGAGAAGGCCATCGGCCATCGGGCATCGGCCATCGAACCTATCGAAAGATCGGGCCACAAATCGCACCCCGGTGCACATCACTTACTCCTAAAATTAGTGGACACCAATCCAAATTTAGGACATAAACCATAGAGTGGCATATTGTCAATCTCTATTTTCCACCTTGTTTGCCTTTGCATACTGATGAACCCATCACATTTGGTACTTGTAATGTCGCTGAGAAAAGTTTTGTCAACTAGGGAACTAAAGGGGTTAACTTTGATATAAAAAAGGGAGTGGATATAATATATTATCCAGCCTACAAATATATAAATAGCACATCACATTAACTATATAACCATTTAACCATTTTTCTTGGTGACATCTCCGTTCCAAGATGTATCTTCTCTTTCTAGATCTAGCTTGAATAGCTCACTGAGGTATATGCTAATTAAGGTCTCAGCTATTTGATGGCATCCACACTAAAAACAGTTTTAGTGACTAAGCATTACTGATAAATCAATGACACACGTTATTAATATACTTTTAGCGACGGATCAATGAACAGGCCATATGACTATCATAAGCTAACACTAGGCAATTAGCAAGCCACCTTCTCGCTCCATTTCATATATATTATAAGTCGGTTGACTTTTTTTTTTCTAAATTTGATCAAATTTAAAGAAAAATATATTAACATATGTGATATCAAATAAGTATACTATTAAGATATATTTATGGTAGATTTAATAAAACTAATTTGATGCAATAATTGTTGATATATTTTTTCTAAAAAGTGGTCAAAGTTAGAGAAATTCAACTTATAAAAAATCAAATGAATTATAATATGTAGCAGATGGAATAGATCTTTATGATTGTGACATGTGGTTTGTATATATAAAACCTGGTTAGAACCATTCATGAAGTGCCTAGATGCAGAAGGTCCTTTAATTTTGCACATTGGACCTTGAATTTCTTATTGGAGGCCAGCAGGTGCAAAAAGAAACACATGCATCTGCATGGGTGTGCTTTTCAACAGCTTCTTTGAGAAGTTTATGCTCTCAATGTATAAAGAGCTTTTGATGTAGAGAAAAGTTGCTGCAGATGATCTAGAGAGCACCAAGCATGTAGTAAAAATATTGCTTAAAACAGAAGCTACTACAATAATATCTACTACTTCTAGAATCTTCATCCCCAAATAGTTTAGATTCTTCCCTATATTGTAAAACTAGTAGCTACACGATCTAGAAATAAACTAACGTCGAGAAGCTATGAAATATCAGTTAGATATACTTAGAATCTTTAAGTTCTCCAAACAGACCCCTTGTCTACATAATCATGAGCTAAAAAATACAGGTGCTTGCATCTCTCTCTCTATATGGATATAATATTTTCCTTTAATTATCATAAATCATAGAGGATATATAATTTTATGATTGTGTTACTATACATTCTTAGAAAAAATGGGAGTTCGTATGAATTATGAATCATTCTCACATATTCTTGCTTAGTTTGACCTCTAATTACTTGTCCTATCAAATAATAATTTTTGTGGTGGTATCAAATAATATACATGATTGTTACGGAGTAGATATTTTTGAAGTGTACTCACATGTAAACTTGTACTTGTGTATAATTGATCAGCTTGGACAATTAGCAGAATTAGCTGTCCTATAATAGAAGCTTGCATGCATGGGTTTGACTTTGGATAATCATCTATTGGACTTTAATCTCTGGCTAGCTTGTTTCCAACCGCAAATTACTTTTTGCTCTCTTGACATGGCCGAATTCTGAGATATTTCATAAATCTGGATCACATATTTACATCTAACATAGATGACTAATTAAACATAAAAGACCATTATTGTTAAAAAAATCTAACATATATAACTCTGACAGATAAATTCACCAACACAAAACATTAAAATATGATATATAGAGTAAGAGTGTGATAATTTCACCAATGAAGTACAATTAAGAGTGGCAGGAGAGTGAAATTTTCTTGGAAGACAACTATTTGTTTGCACCATAATTGGATGCACATTTGAATTTGCAATAGCCATTAATTTTGGCTATAATATTACAAATAAAATTTGATACAACTTAAACTCCGAGATATATGTTGGATCTAGAGTTTAGATGATGAAATAAAGTAGTTTAATTTTTTTTAGTTTAAAATAAAAAAACAAATTGCTCAACTAAATATTCTTAATTCATACACAGCTTCAGATTTAGGATTTCTTAGAGATTAAGTTTGATTAGCTTTAAAAATCTTAGATCTGAAGCTATGCTAAATAAGACCTAAATTATCAATCGCCATCAAGATCGATTATCTTGTGTAATTAAAATTAAGCTGATTAACCAACCTTGTTATATCAAAGTTTAACCAAATATTGGTAGCAATTAATTGATCCAAACAAAGAAGCAAAATGAAATGCATAACTAATTAGCAAAACTATAACTCAAGAAGAAATGCAGAAATGCTTGGAATTAATCATACTTAACAAGAGAAGGAAATGCAGCTGGGACCAGATCATATTTTTCCAGAATACAACTGGGACTAGTTGATCACTGCAATGCAACATAAATTAGCAAAAGACAGATAGTGTCATACATGATCATGTAGGATTCATGCAGGGTTGCAAGTTGCAATGAAACAGCATTGACAGGTGTAGAGCAACTAGAGGGGTCCCACATGACAGAGAGAGAAATGGGCACTTGACAGGATGACATAATCCAGCAAGGTAGGGTTCCATGGGCCAAACACCGAAACACAGCATGAGAGTGAGCAGATGTTAATGGAATAAAACCTCGTGGCCCCAGTGATTGAGATGTGCTACCATTTGCTCAACTAAACAGATTAATGAGCATTGAGCAAAGCATGAATATAGCGGCAGATCAATCAAGCAGCATTTCCCCCTCTTCATAATATATATGGGTAAGGGTATCTGTCGGCGGAATATACAATGAGTAAAAAGAACAAGATTGTTTAATTACCTTAATTGAGATGGTACACAAATTTTATACGGTGTCAGCCCCCTCTATATATAGAGAATAATATTCTACGTCATATTTGTTCTATATTAACCTAGTCGGCGAGATCAATATGATGTCTTGTGTGAATATGAGATTACAAGCTTGATCGCTAGAATATTGATCCATGATTGGATTGTCTGATCTGATATTTGATTCAATGCTCCTAGAGGCACCAAGCCTCTCCTTATATATGTGAGGGGCTAGGGTTTACAATCTATGAGTCTATCTCTATATCGTAGGAGAGATAACTTACATACTGTATGAGATTCGATGATCTATATAATTATATCTCTTATCGAATTTTTAAGCTATTGTCTTACAAATATGCCATAGGAATGATATTACTGATAGCTATACACGAAATATGCTAGTCCTGTATACCTAGGTTTCGTCCTCCAATGGTACCATTTTTAATAACTATTGAATATTGTGGTTAAGTGTTATTAGCCTAACCCATGGAAGAAACTTGATGACCTGATATAATGTATTTTTTATCACTGGAGCTGAATTAAGGAACTTTTGGACAGACATGCATGAGTGGAGCCTACAGCTTTGCATCCAAAAGATCTCAGTGCTTTGCATCAGCAATGAGCTGCAGGAGAGCTAGTGGTGGTTCTATTGCTTGAAAATGTGGTCCTAGCTAGATAGATCTTCAGCTGAAGACATATATGCATGCAGTGTCCCCACACTAATTATATTATTAGTTAATTTATCTGCCTTGGAAATTAACCAACAATATAATTAGTGTGGGGACACTAGAAATTACTGAGAACACAAGCCATTTGCTTGATCAGCTTACAATGTATGTTCAGAATACCTAACCCTCCATGTCTCAACATATTTCTTCCATCTCACAAACACTTTACTTTTAAAACAAAATTGACAAATTAGTGATAGAGTAAAAGACCAAAGTAACCTTTATTAATAAGAATGTAGTACTATATAGTGATAATTAAGTGATAAGTAAAGAGTATCGAAGGAATAAAATTTATTGATTTGTGAACCGATAATAAGTAAATAGATAGCACTGGAATCTCTAGTCTCTAGAAATAGAGTATTTTGAGATAGATGGAGTAGTCAGATGTATACAACACTCTGCTTTGGTTGCCCAAACATTAAGAGGCTTTGACTTTATGCCAGTGACTAGCTTGGTGTATATGCAGTTTTTGCAAAGTTAATAATATTTATTTGGGCAGACAAATTAAGTGCTTCTTTAGATTAGAGGATTTTTACAGAAATTACACTATTTTATATAAAAATCATGTAAATTATGCTACATATAGATCGAAAATGGGGGCAACTTTCTTTCTTAAAAAGACCAAATATATAATCTTTCCGTCCTCAAATACATTAATTATGTATATATATATATATATATATTCTTTTTGAGATAATGATCACAGATTTTGAACGAAGGTTGGTAATATAGGATTTCCAAATGCAAATGGACCTTAAAAAAAGAAATGCAAATGCAAATCCAAAAACAGAAATGAAAAGGAAAAGATGCAAATGGATGACAACTAGCCTAACGGGCGAGACCCTATCCATTAGTCCAACCATTTATATACCACCCGACGACCGGCGGCAGCCGCGGCCAGCCAGCGAGCTCCGTCTCCCTCCGCCGCCGCCCGGACACCATCGCCGACCTCCCGCCACAGGTTCAGGTGATCTCCCTTCTCCTGCCCCCGCCTCCCTCAGAAGCCGCCGCCGCCCTCGCGGGGATCGATCCCGCTCCTCCCGCTTCCCCGACGCTAGGCCTGCCCACCGTCCTCCTCCCGATTCCCAACCCCGGCTGGTGGTGCCGTCGCCACCCCGCCGGCCGTATCGCCGCGACTGCACACCCTCCGCCGCCCCGGCCATCCCTATAAACCCGATCCCACCCTACACCGAAAATCTAATCCTAACCCTAGCCTGCCAGATGGATTGTATTTTTGTTCCAAAATTAAGTAGACTTTGTATTTTTATTCCACCTCCAGTTTATAGTAACTAAGCTGAGTTTACGGACAAAAATACAAAGTTTACCAATTTATATAGGGCAAAAATGCAAGTTTCTAGAACTTGCATATGATGTGTAGCTCTTACTGAGTAGAATAAACTATCTTCAATCTAAAATATAAAGTATACAAGTTTTTTACATGGTCTTCCATATATAATATTGATCATTAGTTTTTTTTATTATATATATTATTAACAACTATATGCATAACACTTTCAAATATCAGTCTAATTCAATGTTTCAAAAAACGCTAGGCGGTAAGCGGGCGGAAAGTGTGCGCCTAGCACCTAGGCGGTGTGGTTTGGAAGATTCCAAACACTGAGACACTACATGCATATATTTAGTTTTTAAGTAATGATGGTATGAATAATAAATTTGTAGTAGTGTATTCATTTCTTTTAATGCATTGAATTTGCGGAGGAGTGGAAGACCTACAGGGTGTGGTTTTCTTGGAGTTGGAGGAAGAGGACGCTAGGGGCTTCAGGCTTGTTGGACGAACGGCTAGTCTAGCAGTAGCAAGTGCTCGATAGTGATGGCAAGAGGGGACTGTAGCCTATAGGTGACCCATGCGGCGGCAGTGAGAGCTGCTAGGTGCAGCACGCAGGCCAGCAGCAGGTGCGGTGGCAGCGAGAGGCGGAGTCATGGCCTGCGGATCTTCCTGCCTGCATGGCACCGGCCAGCGGCAGCGATGAAAGGTGAGAAAGGTGGCGGCGATGGGAGGAGAGAAATGCAGCGATACACAAGGACTAAGGAGTGGGGATTTTTTTCTACGAGTCTGCCTCTTAACCCTAGTTATGACTGACGCCCAGGACATGCGCAGGCCACCTAGGACGTGTCCAGACCATCCAACACCGCCCAGGACATGCCTAGGCTGCCCAATGCTGCCCAGGACGTGCCCAGGGCGCCCAATGCTGCCCAGCGTGCCTAGGCTGCCTAGCGTCGTCTTGTCCACCTAGCTCCGCCTAGGCGGCCACTTTTTTAAACACTGGTCTAGTTATATGACATGCATAACACTAAACATAAATATTTTTAGCTTAATTATTAATAAAGAGTTACAAATGTTGTTTTTCTTCGAAACATGGACGCTTTATATTTTACGATAGAGGTAGTATATGAGTGAAAAATTATATGAATTGTATGGTAAACTAGCTGAGTTTACAGCGTGCTCAGGCTATTTGAAATAGAATTGTACATTTGTATCCCTACAAATATAACTTTATTTTCTTTATATTTGAGATATCAATCAGTGTCACTACAATTTGATCCCACCATGATCAAAAGTGTAGATTCATCTCCTTTTTAAGCCTGGGTATTAGGGTAATGGAAGTATAACTCTCGGTCTCAATGTGGCGAATGTTTGTCTGGGATGTAATCTGACCCTTTAAAGGTAACTTTTTTATGCATGTGATTGATGGAGTTAACTGTTCCTTGCAGGTTTAGTTATGTTTCAGTTTTGGATGGGAAATTCATCTGGCTCAAATTTCCATCAGGGGATGCCACCCCCTAACCAAAGCAATGGCTCCATAGGCCTTCAGACATCACCTTCTCTGTTCCCATCAAATCAGGCTGGTTTGCCAAACATGCAAGAGCCCATGTTGAATTCTGATCCAGGACACAATTCTGCCACAGAGAGGGCCAATTACAGAGAGACCTGGCAATTGGAGTTGAGCAAGAGCAGTGATCTTGCTGCTCCTGCAGCAGCTAAGAAAATAGCTGATAAGGGGAAGGAGGTTATCACCAACTGTGACACTGATTTGCAGTTCATTCGTGGTTGGATCCCAAATTGTAGTAGGATAACTCTCAGGGAGATTGCTGGGGACAGGGTTGACGTTGTTGCTGACAAGATGAAGGTCATGCCAGAGGAGATCTTGGAAGAAATCAAGAGTGAGCTCACAGCGATTCTGGAAGGAACTGATGGTGGTTCTTCGCACCACAATGCGGAGCTCTTGCATCTTCAGAAGCTTGTTCGGTTTAAGGCTGATTTGACATCGATCATGCTTTTCATGGCTCATCATGTGCAGTTGGAGATCCTTGTTGCCATCAAGATGAGAATCAAAGCATTTTTGCATCCAAGTGTTGTCATACCCCGGAGCTGTCTTGCAGAGATTTTTTTGTACCAAAGGTGTCGCAACATTGCTTGTCAGAGTGCCCTACCCTCTGCAGACTGTAGATGTGGGATATGCTATGATAGGTATGGCTTTTGTAACCAATGCATGTGTGTGATCTGCAGCCAATATGACTTCGAATTCAATACATGCCGCTGGATTGGCTGTAATGTCTGCTCCCACTGGACTCACACAGACTGTGCAATTCGTAATGAGCAGATTCGAACTGTACATACATTTCAAAATGGGGTTTTCCATGCTGAGATGGCTCTTCTCTGCCATGCCTGCAATATGACCTCTGAGCTTGTGGGGTGGGCTAAGAACATCTTTCAACAATATGCCACCAGTTGGGACAGGGATACCTTGTTACAAGAACTTGAATACGTTGTCAAGATATTCCGTTTAAGTGTGGACTCAAAAGGGAGAAAATTGTTCAATGAATGTGCTGATCACATTGGAAGAATAAGGGCCGGCACAGCTGAATCAACGAGTCCTGAAGTTATGCTACAGGCACTCCAAGGTATGTGTGTAGTTGTGTACTCTGTTAACTAAACCATATTTGCACATGCCTTACATACAATCCTGCAGTTCTGTTTGTTCATCTTAGCTCCTCTTAGGATTCTGAGAAGCAGCTTATAAGAATCTAGAGAAATTAGTGTTTCCTAGCTTCTAGATATTAGTTCATTTTTAGATTCCATAGTTACTGAGTTTTATAATATAGAAAAAATTGTCCTGTTTGGGGAGTTAGAGATTTTAGAATTAGTTGCAGCTGCTAGAAGCTAGATATAATAATGTCGATTTACTCTGCGCTTCTTATCATAGTTATTACGGTGGCACGGTGAGACAAGGCGCCTAACCACCACACCTTTTAGATGAGTATGGTGTGTAGCGAGGCGATGCCATACTCACTTCACAGAAATGTATATGGCAGGAGTATACTCACTAAGTTACTAGTCACTACTCACTACTCACTACTCAGAGTAAGGCAGTAAGATGCAGTCAAATAAAAGAGGAATATTGAGTAGCCGACATCTAACGCAGAGGACACTAGGATAGAGCCGACGCGTTGGGAGAGGGAGCATTGGAGCCTGTAGGAGGGAGCGATTGACGGCGGAGGAGGGAGCAACTAGCGAAGGCCAAAGTGAGCGATGGGCAGCGGCTGATGGAGTGGCGGCCAAGGGAGCAACAGGCGGCAATGAAGGGAGCAACAAGCGGTGGCGAAGGGAGCGACGAGCGGCGACTTATGGAGCGGCAGTCTGTGGTGGAGGGAGCGGTAGGCGACAGTGGAGGGAGTGGTGGGCGTCGACAGTGGGAGCAGCGAGCGGTGGTAGAAGGGAGGTGATGACATCTGCCTAGAGCGTTTAGGCGTCCATGCGACGCCATAAACCACGAGGCGGATGCCCTTTCGCATTAGGCGGGTGCAACATTCCAATATGGCGAGTCATCAGCCGTGACGTTGGTCGCCCAAACACCTAATTGCCGATTAGGCGATGCCTTAACAACTATGCTTACTCATTTGAGGCAATGAATATTAAAAATATATTCATAAAACATCATCAGACCGAGTTATATGTAATGGCATACGATGAATAAGTATTGCTTTTAGTTGTCGCATGCATCAATTTTCATTTCCAACTTTCCTAGTGATTAGTGAAAGCAATTGGATATCTCCATTTTGCAAGCCGATTGATTGTCCTCCGCGGTTCACTTTTAGGCATACTATTTTTATGCTCTATCCTAATCTACTGAATTTATATCCTACATTTGCATTTATATCTGACAAAAAAAATTCAGAGTATATCTATATATATGCTGCCTGTCTTACATTTGCACACACACACATATATATATATCTGATAAAAAAATCAGAATTGTTTGTTGCACTGACATTTTAAATGTTTCCCAGAGCTTGAGTTGGGTGCCCCAGAGTCCTCTGACACTGAAGAACTGGGGCGCCTGAACACACCCGGCGAGTCCTCGACACAAATGTCTGACGATGCCCAAGAGGTAGAGGATGCTGCCGATGACACAATGTTGAGGCCTAAGAAGCCTCGGCTTGGTGCGGAGCAGCTCACGGCGGGGCGGCGG
>KE371640.1:454951-473750 GCA_000418225.1 Zizania latifolia | reverse complement strand
GACGCCGAGCGCATCCAGGCCGCCATGGCCAAGTCGGAGAAAGCTGCGGAGGAAGAGGAGGAGGAGTACACCACCATGTACCTGAAGCGCCGCCTGGAGGAAGCCGAGGCAGAGAGGCATCTCCTCTACGAGAGAATCAAGCAGAAGGATAACCTCCGGCCGCCGCCGCCACCGACCAGATGGTAGTGGCAGGTATACAGCATCCTGGAGTGGATCACCATTCTTACCGTTGACCGTACACCTGTGTTGACTATTTACCGTGTACCTGTAACCGTATATCAGTCGTAGATTCGTACATCTACCATTTGCATATACTGCATTTGTTGTATTTAGAGAGGAATTATACATGTAAAAATGAGGTAAGCTGCGTGTTCCATTGCCTAGTTGCCTACCCGTTGGTGCACGGCCGCACGTACGGCCAAGGGGGCAGGCAACCAACTACCACGCCACGGACGCCGTGCGAGCGCTGGCGGGCACGCGAGCGCGTCGGCCGGAGCGCGCACGGCGCGGCGGGCCAGAGGCACGCCGCACGCGCGGTTTCTGACAGACTTGGACGCGACCGGCCAGCGAGCTCGTCGTCGACGACGACTCGGCGATCTCGATCCGGTCGTCGGTGCGAACAGGTCAACTGCAAGCAAAGCCAAGTCAAAACCTGACAGGGTGACAGCTCAATCTAAGCTAGCTAGTGGCTTGCAGCAGGCAAAGGCAAAGGCACCGCTCGATGCACCATGTCTATGCACCGAGGCCTGTCACCCCCACAGTATTGTGAGGTGGTCACACTAATCTCGAGGAGATATAGATGGCCAAGATCACCCCGGTCACCACCTCGCGGTTCACGCGGGAGATCTCACGCAGCCGCGCCATTTTTGTATAAAGCCCCCCTGCTTGTCCCAAATCGCCACACCTAACATCTGCGCAATCCCCGTTTCCTCCCCTCCTCCGGCTCCGGCTGCCGACTCCTCTCTCTCTCCGACGAGATCACCAGAGGCGACGCGACGCGACGCGGAGATGGTAAGTGAACCTGGACTTTCTCTTGGAGTACTAGGAGGGTGGTAGGTTGGTAACTCCCCTGTGTGGGCGGAATTGTGTTGGGGGATGGAGGGTCCGGACCGGGATCAAGATCTGGGTGGGGAAAGATGTCGCCTTTATCGTCGTCCGCAGTCGTGTGTCGCTCTATCGAGTTAGGAATCGGTGGAAAATATGCCGCCTTTCGCGGATCCATGCGATTGGTTTGTTGCTTTCTCCAGATCTGTTGGTTTATTCGACTGGTGCTTCCATGTTGGATTTTGCGAAATTAGATGCGGTTTATAGTCGAATAAAATCGGTGGCTATAGTAGTGTAGGATTTATGTTTTAGTTCTCTTCCTGTAGGTAGTAATTGGATGATCTTTTTGTTTGTGAAGTAAACATGAATCGTCGGAAGTAGCAAATTGGCTCTTCTGGAGGATGAAAATCTTTTTCTTGGATTATCAAGATGGTGAGAGATATGTTCATTCTCCAATGAGCTTTCCTTTATGGAATATAGCAGTAGTAGATCTGATGATTTTCTCTCGGACAGAAATGTTACCTACAATTGATGAGCATTACTCTTCATGTATACTGTATACAGGTAGTGATGATTCTTCAGTTACAAATTACATTTTTAGGTCAGTTAAGACGAGATTTTCATATAAAAAAGATCTTTTGGAGTGGACTCATTAGGAATATCAGTTCTTTCCTAGACAATTCTCAAGGATTGGTCTTACAGTCTTAGGTAAAGCAAGATAAATTGCTTAGAGCTATACCTACATATAGTTGGTCTGTATTTGACTTGTGGACTTCACAATCTTCTCTAGGAAAGTAGGGAAGAATGTTTCAACTGAATATAGCTGTTTCTACCTTTAAGAATTAAAGCAATCCAAAGTCAGTTTGGGTCAGAGTTGACTTGCTCTAGAAAGGAACCATGTTTCAAATACCTGTAGTTGCAACTTGTTATCCTGATTCTTGGTACGTTTTTAAACACTAGTTAGGAGTTGGAAGTGTTTCTTGTGGAATTTTGTACCGAATGTGGTTTAGATAGTGCTTTTAGGAGTGATATAGTCATTGTCGAGGTTGTTTTGGTCAACGTTTATGTTTACCTTTGGTGCATTAAGTTTCTATGCAACCACTTGTCTAGTTTCCACTAATCTAGTTTTACAACTTTTAGGCATGCATGAGAAGAAAAATGCACCATTAATGATTAAGGCAATGGATAGTAATGATGGCTAATATTATCCTTAAACTGGTAGCTAAGCAACATCTGGTGTAGGAACTTGGCATGATATGGTACAGATTTTGTACTACTGTGATCATTAACTACTTATAAATAATAGAAAAAAGCGAACTTCACTTTTTTTGGTGGACCACCAATTGTTTTCCAGCTTGCTAGTACATATTATCATTTATTTGACACTTTGGATGCAAAGTAGTTAGCACACAGAGTATGAATATTTGTATATGCTCACTGCTGGGATTTTTGTGTGGCCAGACTACTTCAAGGCGCCTTGCCGACAGGAAGACTGCAAGGTTCCAGAAGAACATCACCAAGAGGGGTTCAGTGCCTGAAACTACTGTGAAGAAGGGAAATGACTATCCTGTTGGACCTATTGTGCTTGGATTCTTCATCTTTGTGGTCATTGGATCATGTATGCCTTCCAACCTTCTCTCAATCATTTTCTGCTGATTTATTTTACTGACACTTGTGATGTGTTCCTCTGGAATGCACAGATGCTTAGCATATTACTATCTCCTCTTATTCTTTCAAAAGATAACGACAAATGTTTTCTATCACACTAGCTGTATGTCTTAAATCTTAATGCAAAAAACATTCTTTGTTCAGTTTCTCTCCCAGAATATAATGTTCTCTTGAATTTTGAATTGATGCTTAAGGAGTTTAGGTACAACAAGTGTCACTCTGTTTAACATTTATGATGACCACATGAAATTGTGCTGCCTATGTCACTTGAGAGTCAAGACTGTTACTTGCGCGTGTTTTATGGGTGATTCTGTGAAATTTTTTCTTTCTTTTCAACTTGAATTCTAGGGCATTGTTATTTTTAATTTGTATATATGATACCGACCAACAAAAGTAACGCAGCACAGCGCACAAGTATGGGATGTTTTTACTGATCTTGTGTCGCATAGTCATGCAACTCTATTACCTGTACATATGAAACTTACAGTTTGTTTATTCCCTCTGCATCTGTGACCATCATGCACTGTTTTTTTCATACTATTATTGCTTTTAACACAATGCACTTTTGTGTACCTGCAGCTTTGTTTCAGATAATCAGGACGGCCACTAGCGGCGGGATGGCTTGAAAACAGAGCTGATTCAAGAGATTCATCATACACTCATCCAATCCAAGAGGCAGCGGCAGCTAAAGTGTTTGGTGTTGTCAGTGTTTTGTATGAACTTACTATTCTGAAGTATCGAGTTAGAACTGATGTTTGAAGAACTGTGAACAGAACAGAATTACCTGTCTTACAATCTTAAATGGATAGTATGATATTATACTGTTCGTCCCCCGTATCAGTTAGCATCTGCTGGTGGAAAAGATCTCCATTATTCCCAGCCTCCCAGGCCTTCATGTGCTTGTGAATTTGTGTGTCTCAATTGCTGGACATGGAGATCTCACCTTGTGATCTCCTTTGCAATCATGTCACTGTCATTCAGATTGCCGGTTGCACAATTCATTTTTGTCCATGGAGAGCTATAATTCAGATGTGCATATTTCACTGTCATTCTCATCAGACATAACAGAATGACAAGCAAAAGCTAGCCACAATCAAGCGCCAAAGGCACCAACTCACCAATAATCTTGCTTGGCTTGCATGGTTGTCACCATCCCAAATATTGATCGTTTTCGCCTGCTTCAAGATTGCAACATATGTTTGCTTAGTGGTGTTTTCCATGAAGTTTCTCTAATGTGAAAATCAAGTGACATTTTTTATGGCAATTGAGAGATCATCTGCTGCCCGAAGGTCAAAAAAAATTTCATGGGAGGGCTTAAAAGTACTCACGATGAGGTCTCCGAGAGATAAAAAAAATCGATTATATATCTTTTATTTAGATAAAAATGAAAATTAAGGATTTGTTCTCTTAGTCTACATATCATTGATCTGAGAAGACTTTACATATCACTGAGATGTAAATGATAAATTTTTAATTTCTAACTAAAGAGAACATATACGATTAAATCTCCCCTAATAGATTGATGGAAACTTCTCAAAACTCACACACGAGAAGAGATTGGGCAGCATGCAGAAGAAAGCTGCAGGGTTTTCACCCGTGGAGTCCTTGTCACTTGCCAGTAAGGCCTAAATGTTAGGTAGACACTTCCTTTCGTTCTATAATTCGTTTGACTTTAATTTTATAATTTTAGACTTTAACTAAGTTCGAATAATATACACATATATATATTAGCATTGATATATTTTATAGTAAATTTAATAAAACTAATTTTATATTTTAATTATTTATATATATTTTTTATAAAATTAGTTAACCTTATAGATCTTTGACTTAACTGAACTAACCAATAATCACTGTCATTCTCATCAGCTAAATGACAAGCAGAAAGCTAGTGATCACTAATCAGCCCCACTAACTAATCATGCAGCTGCAATCGTAGCATCTTTCGGGAACGGATCTCCCGACGTCAGAGAGAAGTCGCGATCCCAGCCATTCGGCTAGGATCTGACGGTGAGCGTGGGCGCTAAAGTAGGGCGGGCTACACGGCGGCTAGAGCAGGGGGCGGCGCCCGGAGGAGGGGGGGCAGCGGTCGGAGCAGAGGGACAGGGCGCCGGTAGATCCCAGTCAAACGGCTGGGATCACGATTTTCCTCTGCAGTCGGAGGATCTCGTTTCGCATCTTTTGGGTGTGTATCTTTTGCCGTGACGACACCTATTATTGATCTGAATTTACTGATCATTCTCATCTGCCTCCTCCTCAACTTCTTGCTTCGATGATACGCTGTTGATCTGGGATTCTGGGCCGTTCGTTGGTTCAATTTTATCTTGATGCTTTTTACGGGGAAGTGAGTTGTTGTTGATGTACATCTTACTCTGTCTTCGCCGCCGCCGGCGACACACTGCAGGAAGGTACTAGTTGACTAGTTGCCATGGCGGGCGGTGGCGCCGAGGCTGCCGTTGCGGCGGCGCTGCTAGGAGCGAAGCCCGACGAACCGCGCCGGAACACGTTCGCGTTTGCCTGCGCCACGCTCGCCTCCATGACCACCGTACTCATGGGCTACAGTAAGTTGCTCTCGTGTCGCGGCGTGCAAGGCGGCAGCCGGCAGGCGAGCATGTCGTCGTCATCTTGGTGTTGCTTGTAGATCTCGCGCTGATGAGCGGAGCGGAGCTGTTCATCCGGGAGGACCTGGGGCTCACCGACGCCCAGATCGAGGTGCTCGCTGGGTCGATGAACTTGTACATGCTGGTGTCCATCCTCGCCGCCGGCTGGACGGCCGACGTTCTTGGCCGCCGAGGCACGCTCGTGCTCGCGAACGCGTTCCTAATGGCCGGCGCGCTGGCCATGTCGCTCGGCGGCAGCTACGCGGCGCTGATGGCGGCGCGCTTCGTCACCAGCGTCGGCGTTGGGTTCTCGATCGTCGTTGCGCCGGTCTACGCCGTCGAGATCTCCCCGGCGTCCTCGCGCGGGGTGCTGTCCTCGTTGCCTGAGATATTCATCAACGCCGGGATACTCCTCAGCTACGTCTCCAACTATGCCTTCGCCGGCCTGCCGCTGCACCTCGGCTGGCGCGTCATGTTCGCCATCGGCGTCGTGCCGCCCGTGTTCCTTGCGGCAGGGGTGCTCGCCATGCCGGAGTCACCTCGGTGGCTCGCCATGCGCGGACGCCACGCCGAGGCGCGCTCCGTGCTCGCGCGCACCTCCGACACTGCCGCCGATGCAGACCTCCGCCTCGAGGAGATCAGGCAGGCCGTCGCAGTGCAGGCCGACGAGACCGGCGTGTGGCGGCAGATGCTCGTCCGGCCGTCGCCGACGGTCCGGCGAGTCCTCACAAACGTGATGTCCCTGCAGTTCTTCCAGCAAGCGTCCGGCATCGACGTCATCGTGCTCTATAGCCCGATCGTGTTCAAGCAGGCCGGCATGTCGTCGAACCGCACCGTGCTGGCCGCCACCGTCGCCGTCGGCGTCGTCAAGACGTGCTTCATCCTCGTCGCGACGGTCTTCTCCGACCGCGTGGGGCGGCGGCCGCTACTGCTGTCCAGCGCGGCCGGTATCGCCGTGACGCTGACCTCCCTGGCGCTCACGCTCTGCGTCGGCGCGCCGACCCCCGCGCGCGCCGCGGCGTGCGTCGCGTCGGTGCTGGCATACGTCGCGGCGTTCTCGGTGGGGTTCGGCCCGCTGGCGCCGGCGTACAGCGCGGAGATCATGCCGCTGCGGCTGCGAGCGCAGGGCGCGAGCCTAGGCACGGCGGCGAACAGGGTGACGTGCGGCGTCCTGAGCATGACGTTCATCTCGCTCGCCGGCGGCATCACCATGGCCGGATGCTTCTTCCTGTACGCCGGCACGGCGGTGGTCGCGTGGGCGTTCGTGTACGTGCGGCTGCCGGAGACGAGGGGCCGGAGCTTGGAGGACATGGACGTGCTCTTCACCATTCGATAGAGATGACTCCATTGGTGGTCTTGTTGCAATAATTGGAGAAGATTATCATAATACAATGGAACTAACTGGTGCGAAAGATATCATTTTGACCTTCAAACTGAAATATTCATGTTGGAAATTTTAGGTTTCATATTAAAAGTTCAAATTTTGAGATAAAAACTAGACATACGAGCATTAAACATGTCGCCGTTGTTTAGGAGAACAGTAAGGTGAGAAATCTGACAGCGGCTACGTTAAGGCAGGGGCATTGTGTTCAGTTCTACAGGTAGGAACTCTCATCTTCCATCTAAGTTTGATACACCAATTCAAATGATTTAGTTGTTTGATATTTATTTTGTTTTAAAAATATGAGCCCTTTATTTATGAGAGTGTAACATTTATTTTACAAGTGTAAATATGGAAGAAAAAATAGGCAAATACAATATAAATTTTAAAACAACTTATATTTAGAAAGAGTTAAGAAGCATAAAGTGAAATATAAAACCAGAGTTATTAGTAAATAGGATGGTATGGTTGGTCTAAAAAACATGGCATTGTGATATTTATCTACTACTATCCATGGCTTCACAAACCGGTATATTGGACTGGCGAAAGAATGGTTGGTTACCATTTAGTTATCAAGCCGGTTACTGTTGTTATTTGTCTGATTTGACCTAATCATTTAGTTATCAAACCGGTTACTGTTGTTATTTGTCTGATTTGATGTTAGTGTTTTGGTTAACCAAACCGGTAGATTGTAAGTTTGGATCCCAGAGGAACAACAGACTGAACATGCAGGTAGCATCTTTGACAGGGCAGCTGTCAATTGGACAATTTAAGTAAAACCAATTGGTTAGGTGATAACCAATCGTGTAATTTCACGAGCAAACGGACAAACACATATGAAATGTAATTGACGATTTAACACGTCGATCGGTCTCCCTGACAACTGGTTAGCTGGCCTGCTCAGCTCGTCGTCGTCTTGCAAACAGACGTCTCTCGCTTGGACGACATTGGTCAGGTCATGTGCATCATCTCTCATCTGCCAAACTTTTGCTCCTGCACCGTTAAAAAGTTATCCTCCAGTATGTTTGGATTGGGGATTTTTTGATGCAATTTAAGTAAATCGTGGCAATTTTGAGGACACATCATGTCTTACATGAAACAAAAGAACTTTAGGTCACCTCAAAATGTGAACTTACAGCATCAGTGTGTTGTGTTTGGAAGATGAGATGTTTAGGATGTTTGAAATGTACTCAGGTGATTTTATTTCGATAAAAAACCAGATGAACTGGCTGCTTTTTGGTTGGACCGTCGAACCAGCAACAATTTTGGAAAACCTTTCGGTTACACACAATATGACCTCTTTTTTATCTTTTGTAAAGTGAACTTGAGGAAAAGATAAGAAATATGTTTGTAGAGCTGATAGTAAGTTTGTTTTACACTTTTATGCATCTTAATACAACAAATTAAATACTATTATTATACTAAGGGGCTATAAGTAGTGGTATATTATGGTTATGATACCACTCTAAAATGTGATATTATCTATATTTTAGATATAAAGTTGTATTTGTTATCTTCTAATTATATATATTTTCTATCACCTTTATTGTTTTTTTATTAAAATTATATGAAATAAATATAATACTAATAAACTAAAAAATCGGTGATTGAACCAATGAAGCAGTGATTAGATCGATGAAGTAATGCAGGCAGCGCTAGCTTTTAAAAGCAACCGGTCACGCCGTCACAGCTCGATCGGTCACTTCTCACACTCCACCCAGAGGAAGCAAGCCACGGTCACCATGGCGCACGGCGGCGATGACACGGCCACCACCGCGGCGCCGCTCCTCGCCTCGTCCACGAAGTCCAGCGACGACGAGCCCCGCCGCAACATGTACGCCTGCGCCTGCGCCACCCTCGCCTCCATGACCACCATCCTCATGGGCTACAGTAAGTGCACGCATGCATCAACCGTCGTGTACACAGGTAGCTAGCAAGTAGCAAGTTCTTGATCACCATGGAGCTCGTGCTCGATCTCTTGCAGATCTCGCGCTGATGAGCGGCGCGCAGCTGTTCATCCGGGAGGACCTGGGGCTCACCGACGCCCAGATCGAGGTGCTCGCTGGGTCGATGAACTTGTACATGCTGGTGTCCATCCTCGCCGCCGGCTGGACGGCCGACGTTCTGGGCCGCCGTGGCACGCTTGTGCTCGCGAACGCGTTCCTCATGGCTGGTGCGCTCGCCATGTCGCTCGGCGCCAGCTACGCCGCACTCATGGCCGCGCGCTTCGTCACCAGCATCGGCGTCGGGTTCTCCCTCGTCGTTGCGCCGGTGTATAACGCCGAGATCTCGCCGGCGTCGGCCCGCGGCGTCCTGTCCTCGTTGCTCGATGTGTGTTTAGATTCTCTCTAGTGTTCGATTTGGAAAGTTCAGCTTTATTTACGTTGCTCTGATCGATGCTCTGCTTGCGCGCGCAGATGTTCATAAACGTCGGTATCCTGCTCAGCTACGTGTCGAACTACGCCTTGGCCGGTTTGCCGGTGCACCACGGGTGGCGCGTCATGTACGGCATCGGCGTGCTCCCTCCCTTGTTCCTCGCAGCGGGGGTGCTCGCCATGCCGGAGTCGCCGCGGTGGCTGGCCATGCGGGGGCGCCACGCCGACGCGCGCGCGGTGCTCGTGCGCACCTCGGACTCCGTCGCGGAGGCCGAGCTCCGCCTCGAGGAGATCAAGCAAGCCGTCGCGGCGCCCCAGGAGGCTGGCGGCGGCGTGTGGCGGGAGCTGCTCCTGGGGCCGTCGGCTATGGTCCGGCGGGTCGTCAGTTGCGTGGTTGGGCTGCACTTCTTCCAGCAAGCGTCCGGCATCGACGCGATCGTGCTGTACAGCCCGCTGGTGTTCAAGAAGGCCGGCATGTCGTCGAACAGTGCCGTCCTGGGCGCCACCGTCGCCGTCGGGGTCGTCAAGACGTGCTTCATCCTCGTCGCCACGCTCTTGTCCGACCGCCTCGGCCGGCGCCCGCTACTGCTGGCCAGCACCGGCGGGGTGTCCGTGACGCTGATCTCGCTTGCCCTCACGCTCTGCGTCGCGTCGCCGTCAACGGCGAGCGCCGCGGCGTGCGTGGCATCCGTGATGGCGTTCGTCGCGGCGTTCTCCGTCGGGTTCGGGCCGATGACGGCGACCTACGCCGCCGAGATCATGCCGCTGCGGCTGCGCGCGCAGGGCACGAGCCTCGGGATGGCCGTGAACCGGGTGACGTGCGGCGTGGTGAGCATGACGTTCATATCGCTCGCCGACGGGATCACCATGCCAGGGTGCTTCTTCCTCTACGCCGGCGTCGCGGCAACCGCGTGCGCGTTCGTCTACGTGCGGCTGCCAGAGACGAGGGGGCGAAGCTTAGAGGACATGGACGTGCTCTTCGCCAAGTGATCCATGCCTTATTTTTTCCTCTAAAATTTTCAAGCCAATTTGAGTTTTGATGGAATAGTTATGACCATGGATTGGTCTGGTGCAGCCAAATTTTCAGCAAATCAAAAATTTTCCTGTATTACCACATCTCTGCAGGAATTAAATTCTATAAAATTTCTGCATTTCACACAGTTCAAAGTGTTATTTCAGCATTTTTTTATACTCTCCCCCGATTCATTAAAGTGTTGGTTCGTCTTACCTATGAATCAAAACAGGACTCGTACTGTCGATCTATCTTCTGTGCTTTGGATCTCGAAGATACTCCTGCAGAAACAAAAAAACTGCAAATTGGCAGAATCTTTGACAGGACAGTGCAGTAATCATGTTAGGTGGTACTAATCACTCACCACTTAACACCAAAATTGTACTCCCTCTATCTAAAAAGCTTCACTTATAGCCCTTGAACTCTCCTTAAACATTGTCCATACTTACTCTCAGTTTGCAAATAAGTTGTATTTTTTAATACCTTTTACCTGTTCACCTTTCTATTCATAATATAAGTTATTTTGGACTTAGGCACAAAAATTAAGAAATCAACTTTATTCTATTTTGGAAAGTTTTTTTTATTTATGAGATAGGCAACGTAAAAAATAAAAAAGTGACTATAAAAGTTATAAAAGACTTATATTTAGAAAAAATCTAAAAAAATTAAAACGACTTATAAAATAAATAGGAGGTGATAGTTTATATAATTTATAACTTTTTTCTTATTAATACTAATTATTAAGTTATTTAACTACTTGTGAAGCTTTCGTGTTCTGCTTGTGCAGATTTTCGTCAACGTCGGCATGTTGCATCAGAATATCAGATGATTTTGTGTTCCAATTTTGCAAATTTGTTTTTTTCCAGTCACGATTTGACACTACTTTAAACTTTCGTTTGAATATTTTTAAGTGCTGGATCAAATCCAATGGGATGGGCCGCGAGATTCGAACAAAATTCTCACCGTTTTGAAGCGATTTCATTTAGTAGTAGATGGGCTTGGCCGCATTGCAGCTGGTGGGCTCAATTACGCATCGCGTCCCGGAATTTTAGGCGATATTTTTGAGGCACAAACCGAGTAAGGCAATACGCAGGAATTTCATTCAAAAGAGAGGTGATATATTATACTACCTCCATCTTATAATATATTAACTTAAAATCAGATTAGACTCATAATATATCAACTTAGAATCGAATTAAATATTTTATAATATAACGAATCTGAACAGTGACACTGTCTAGAAGTCCCATTCAATCTTAGGTTATTATATTATGAGACAAATGGAGTATACGTTATTTGTAGGCAGCTCACGTCAGAGTCTAGACCCCACATGTCAACGATGTGTGCTATATAAACAGCTCGAAGATAATTGTATACATGTCCAAAGTTAGTAGGCCTTCTATATTTGTATCGGAATGGTACTATAATCAAAGTGATCATATTAAGGGTCTATTTGATGTACTAAAACTAATAGATAGCTGGTTAATAACTAGAGTTAATTGTTAGCTAGCTAATAGTTAGTTAGCTAAAATTAGTCTATGCTTGTTTAGATATTTTATGTTAATAGATGACTAAAGTTAATTTTAACCTTGCTACGTACTCGCTTATAGATAGGGAGTTCAGTTTTATGGACTAATAGACTAACAGTTAGCCAGACAGGGAGTTAACAATTAGCCCATCTATAGGACTAATTTTTAGCAGCTAATTGTTAGTTATGTGGATTCCAACAGGGCCTAAAAGTAACAAATTATTATTATTTCGTTAATAAAAGGCATGACAAAATCGTTTGAGAAAGATTTGAAAAATAAGAAAGGATATTGTAAAAAGCTTTTAGGAGTGAAAAACAACAGTTTTGGCGCAGTCTAATATACTTAAAATCTCCTTCCAAACACACAAAATTTACAGAATTTTTACAGAAATTAAACTAAATCCTCTAAAACTAGTTTAAAAAAACAAATTCCAAACTCGCACTAAGCCAAATACGGAGTATTCGAAAAAGCCCATCTACGAGGCATATATACCATTCTAGCCCTACACGCGCCCACCAAACCCTAGAAATCGCGACAAGACCCGCGAGCGAGCCAGCACCGCCACCCCCGCCGGAATCTCGCCACCGCGTCCCATGGCGGAGTACGAGGAGCGCTACGAGGGGAACGGCGACCCCACCGCCGCCGCCGCCGCCGAGTACCCTGCACCCCCCGAGGGGTCCCCTCCCGCCCCCAAGCCCACCGGCTTCTCCGACGGCGCCGCCGACGGCGGCCGCTCTCAGGTGCGTGGGCGTCTCTGATCTGGCCCGGCCGGCTGTCCTTTGTATCTATGTTTTGGTACTGGGGTGGGGGATTTTAGAACCGCGAGGGGAGGGGGTTTGGTCTGCATGGGTGGGATTTGGGTGGCCTGCGGAATCTGTGCAGTCTCCAGGTTGCTTGTAATTGCTTTGTGCTGATTTTAGTCCGCTGACCTGAACGATTTACTGGGAAGAACACAAGATTGACCAATATCTGGACAAGCTTCGGATTAGATCAGTTCTCTTATGCATTGAGTTCATCCGAAGCCCGAATTGAATTTAGTATCCTGTGTTGTAGTCTATATGTTGTGCAACTTGCAAATTTCACCTTTTGTTGATTCCATCACACATAGGAGTAGAGTTCTTAGTGACTGATTGTCACTGTTATCATCTTATTGTCTTTATGTACGGTTAAGATTGGATTGTGTATGTGTTGTGGTGCTTTTACAAAATCGTAGTCGGTGGTGGGTTTATGGTTGTAAGCAGCAAGCGCTGTTCTTTGTAAGAGAACTGACTAATAAACTCTTCTTTATTCAGCAAGAGACACAACCACATGATGGCAAATCATCAAAGTCTAGAGAGAGGGGCAGAGAACGGGAGAAGGACAAGGACAGAGAACGTGACAGAGACCGTAGAGACCGGGGGAGGGACCGTGACAATGGTGACAGGGACAGGGACCGTGATCGCCACAGGGAGCACCGTGATAGAAACGAAAAAAGGGAGCACCGTGATCGTCCTGATGATCATGGTCGTCACCGCAGCCATGATTCTGAAAGGTACTGGATCTAAATTTCTAGTCTGCATACATCAATGGGCTTGTTATACGTATTCCACTGTGATTTGCTCATATATATGCTGCCTTTTGTTGTGGATATCTAAATTCTGAGTTACACTTTGATAATGCAGGAGAAGAGACCGTGATAGAGATAGTCACCGCAGGCATCGCTCCCGCTCCCGTTCAAAGGATCGTGACCACAGATCTAGTTCTCGTTCACGCTCTCTTTCAAAGAGGTATGTAATTGGATGCACTCTTAATTCTTACACTCCGTGTTTGGTTTTGTTCCTAATGTTGGTACTTGGTAGTTGGTAGCCCTAAGTTTGTCAGTTCTCATTGGCTTCTGGTGCCTCTTAATGAATGCAATACTTGAAGTGCTATCATTTATTTCATCCTTATTTGTCAAAAACTTTCATTCTGATAGCATGTGATGAACTCAGTCTGTTGCATTGCAATTTTGGACAGTGCTACATTGATGTCTTAAGTTAATGCGATTATTTTCTGAGCTATATTTTTTCTTTGTCCTATATCTTATTAAGTGGGTATTGTTCTATTATCTTAATGTAAGGTCATATTATTCTACAATTATTTTGATCTAGTTATTAATGTTAGTTGTATTAAAACAGCAAGCGCATGAGTGGCTTTGACCAAGGACCACCACAACACGCCATTCCTATGGTTGCTCCTGGTGCAGTCCCAGGTATGTAAACACACAACATAATCTGATGGTTTCATTTTGCTTTCTGCATACATATTTGTATACTTGGTACTCTCAAGATGCTCACCAGGCATTGGTTATTATACATAAACAATATGTATGTAAATTGCTGCTAACATCCACTTTGAATATAATTCCATTCCGTGGCTTTATCATTACCTTGAAAAAAACCAAAATTTCAATTAGTTAACCTCACAACTCTGTTGATCTTTTGTTCTTTCAGCAATGTTAGCAGGGCTATATTTACCGATGACTCTACTTCCTTGTGAAGTACAGTATTTAAACTTTATATCTTATTTTCCCCTGAGGTTCTCCAGGAAAAGATTATTTACATGTCTCTTTCTGGCATGCAACCAGAAATTGGAACCATGCTGTTTAGTACCTCTGGATGCCTTGAAGGCATGGTAATAATTACTATGCGGTTGATTTTTTCCTTATAGAAAATAAATTTGATTTTGTTATAGCTGGTAACTGGAACTGAGTGAGATTTTTTGTTGTTCTTGGTGTTTGTCTGTTTGTTTTGTATGCATATGGTAGGAAAGCAATCTTGGGCCACCTTGTCCAACTGCTGCAATGGGAGACACTGTAGCTATAATGTACAAGGAGGGAACAATCTGGTTTGATATCCTGTTTGTCTTCAACTAGAAGCTAGTATTACATCGTGGTAGTTTCATAATTATTAACTTCAATCCTCATTGAACAATATTATCCATTTGTCTATGTCGAATTTGGAAAACAGGATTTTTAATGATAAGATTGTTCCAAATGGTTTTTAATGATAAACTCTTACATTTGAGCAACAATATCAATTATGAGAAATTCTATGCTGATATTTGCAGGCCAACTACCACTAGTGCCACCTACTATTCCTACCATGCTTCCGAACATGTTCAATTTGGCTCAAACTCAGGTGACTACTATGTTGTTTTACTTTCATTTTTTCTAGAGGTCAAACTTGGATGGTCTATGCTGCCATCAACAGCAATCTTAATTCACTCTAATTTGCAACTTATCTGGTGGTGGCAGAATTAACTTCCTGTGAGATATGATAATTCAATATTTGACCTTCACTTCTCTTTTTCTCTTCTCTATGCATCAGTTCAATCCGCTTGTTATTCAGCCACAAGCTATGACCCAACAGGCCACTCGGCATGCTCGTCGAGTTTATGTTGGTGGACTTCCTCCAACTGCTAATGAGCATGTAAGTAATCAACCTTTTCTTTTCTTCACAATTCTCACTTTTTTGTGGGGTCACACTGATTTTTCTGTTTTGTTTTTTTACAGACAGTTGCCCTATACTTCAATCAAGTAATGGCTGCTATTGGAGGAAACACAGCTGGTCCAGGTGATGCTGTTCTGAATGTCTATATAAACCATGATAAAAAATTTGCATTTGTGGAAATGAGGTCTGTGGAGGAAGCAAGCAATGCAATGGCCTTAGATGGTATAATGTTTGAAGGAGCACCTGTGAAGGTTAGAAGGCCAACAGACTATAATCCTTCCCTGGCAGCTGCATTGGGTCCAAGCCAGCCAAACCCCAATCTCAATCTCGCTGCTGTTGGCTTAACACCTGGCTCAGCTGGAGGTTTAGAAGGTCCTGACCGCGTTTTTGTGGGCGGTCTCCCCTATTACTTCACAGAAGCTCAAGTGAGGGAGTTGCTTGAATCCTTTGGACCTCTGCGTGGTTTTGATCTTGTTAAGGACAGGGAAACTGGGAACTCGAAGGGCTATGCCTTCTGTGTATACCAGGATCTTAATGTCACAGACATTGCCTGTGCTGCTCTTAATGGTATCAAGATGGGAGACAAGACCCTCACTGTTAGGCGAGCAAACCAAGGAGCTTCTCAACCTAGGCCAGAGCAAGAAAGCATCCTCCTGCAAGCACAACAACAGGCGCAAATGCAGGTACAGATTCTGTCCTTAACCAGAATATTTTACAGGGCAGACATCAGTTTAGCTTTAGCCTTGCAATTTCTGACTGTTGTTTCTTGGACAGAGGCTCATGTACCAAGTTGGAGGAGCCCTACCAACAAAGGTGGTATGCTTGACCCAGGTGGTTTCAGCAGATGAACTGAGGGATGATGAGGAGTATGAGGACATTGTGCAAGACATGAGGGAAGAAGGGTGCACATACGGTAAACAGCATTCGACTCACACACCCCTTGCTTCTTTCTCAGTCACTTTAATTTTGTTGTATACTTGTATCATTGCTTTTTGCCTTTGCTCAGTTACTGAACTGGTTTTTTTTGTGTGTTTGTCTTTTTGTGTGTCTTTTTTGTAGTCCCACGTAATACCATTGCAGAATCTTTTATAGCCTGACCTTTGCAAAATTGGCAATCGGGCATAACCTACAGAAGACACACTATTCCAATTTCACTTTGATTTATTATATAATATTAATATGATGCTATATACATATTTTTTTGTTGTGTATGTTCTGACTAGCATTTGGACAGGTAACTTGGTGAAAGTTGTGATCCCACGACCTGATCCCAGCGGTGCTCCTGTTGCTGGAGTTGGGAGGGTGAGTAGTGCTCCTTCCTTTATGCCATTCAATACAAATTGGATCATGAGTTGTATGTCAAACTATTCTGATGCACGGAACATTGCAGGTGTTTTTGGAATTTGCAGATACAGAGAGCTCGACCAAGGCAAAGAACGGGATGCACGGGAGGAGGTTTGGCAACAACCAGGTGGTTGCGGTGTTCTACCCTGAGAACAAGTTCGCTGAAGGGCAGTATGACGGATGAAACATCAAAATCGCCCTCATAATTGTAACGCCCATAAGGCGGTTTTTATTTACATTTACGTTAGTTTGCAATTTTATATCCAGTTTTCCATTTCAATTTAAGCTGATATATCAGTAGTCCAGAGATTCGTGGATATCCCAGATATGAGATATGTAATGCTTTGACATGAAAAGAAATGTTGCTTCAAGCTGCGTTGAACCAAATGAATGCGGCGGTTCTATCCAGCCGTATCCCTTGATACGGGTGCAATAGCTATATGGGCTGCTGCATTGCCATTCTCACTGCCTATTGATTTCAGCAGTGATCCTTCAGAGATAATGATGAGTAAAAGGCAGATCAAGATTCCTCGTGCCCCTCATCCCCATTAGCATGAGAAAAGAAATCCAGAAGATTTAATGCGTACAGCACAGGTGTGGTGATCTAGTGACATATTAGATAATTAGAATAAGTGTATTTGATTAAGCTGTAGATTTAAAAATGCTACTCTATCTTATAAAAAGATGATGTGAGTTATGAGTTATAAAAAGCCATGAAGTTATTTAGTTGAAGTAGCTGTAGATTTATAGTAGTATGATTTTATGTAGCTTAACAATAAGAAATAAAAATTATATATCTTAATTACTAGTGAATATAATAAGCTTATATAACTGGTGAAAGGACTAGGCAACATAAATCATGAAATTGTAGAAACTGGGGATGAGTAACTTTTATTTTATACCGGTAAAAACATTTGTGGTTGAAAAATAGGGTTTTATTTGATACTTGGTTAGTTTAGATTTTAATTTTAATCAATAAGTTGATTAGAAAAACCGAATGAAATACATCCTAAATAGAGTGCTTAGAGCACATGCTCAACAGTAACATGCTGAAAGAAAGAGAACAAACATGTTTTCCAATACTTCTAAACGGGTTCTCTAGTTCGTTGGATAGTACACTTGTAATTATACGTTTGGAACTAGCAAATATTATAGTGATGATGTTTGATTTTAACAGGGACTTGAGAAATCCATCAGAGAAAAAACGGAATAAATATCAATGCAGATGAAAGTGTCACTTGACAATTTCTTCTTGAAGCGTTGTTCTCTAGAGATTCCATTGTTCTTTTGCTCTATAGTAGAGCGAGTGGTGGCAAGGCAGCATGATTTGTTCAGCTATATATCTAAACTTTTTTTTTAATCTTTTTTGGTTGTGTTCTTATTAGTTGGTGCAGAGGCAGAATATAAACGAAATCTTCCATTGCCTAAGAAAGGTCAAGAAGATCTGCAAATTGACATAAAATTCCTAAATTCCATGTGCTTGATTATTGACTAAGCCTTCGATAGACTATGGTAGTTTTTCTCTCTTGATTCTTGTCGCAAACTCTTTTGGATGAAATCCATCCTCCCTTTAAAAGATATTGAGATTAAAATCAAGAAACAACACACAATTCTAGTTTAGCAAGTCATTAGATAAGAGTACTCAAATCAAATTATCACTGTCGTGTGACAACACTGCTTACACATTGGATTAGCACTTGTCGGCAGAGCGTTTGCTTTACATCGAGTGAAGTGTTCTATTCCTCATGCTACACATTCCCATTGTGAATTTGTGATGCTAATAGCATATATGGTGTATTTTCCATCTCATCCTCTGACGTTAAACCTGCACACAAATATATAGACTTGAAAAGAGAAAAAGTATATAAGTCATCAATGAGAAATGTAATGATGCGTGCAGTCTTGTAGGTGTGATGTTCTATTGCATGGTTGTAATTAAGCCTGTAACTACATGAGAGCACGTGCTTCAAAAAACTTGGTATGAATCTGTTAGCGTCCCAGGTCTTTCAGCCACCACCCTCGGCCCACGTCCGGGCGTTCATGTGCATCCGACGCACCCTACAAGCGGAGAGCCCTTTCCATCTCAAAAGACCGGTCCAATGGAAGGATGGCTACTCTCCCTTATAAGGTGCTCGTAGCCCCCTTCCGTGGCCGAGGTGGGACTAAAGGTTTGCTGGCAACGCCTTGGCCCAGGTTCCTAACATCCCACCCCCCTAGGAAGCCCCCTAGGTAGGCATGGCGATGCTGGCTCTGATACCAATTGTTAGCGTCCCAGGCCTTTCAACCACCACCCTCGGCCCACGTCCGGGCGTTCATGCGCATCCGACGCACCCTACAAGCGGAGAGCCCTCTCCATCCCAAAAGACCGGTCCAATG
>KE371640.1:409594-437906 GCA_000418225.1 Zizania latifolia | reverse complement strand
GAACGGGCGAGGCAAGAAGGAAACGAGCGAGGACGCGCTTCTCCAAATCTTCTTCCGCTGCACTAGCGCGTCTTGCGTTAGAAGGTAACGATCCATGATCCTTCACGCGCATGGGTTCCTGGGCCAACGGGGTTAAAATTAAAATTTGCTGGCTAGCGTAGACTCTCCATGTCCCAACAGTCACTATCTTTGGGGGCATGAATTTCTCATCCATACTGACCACTTTAGTCTCAAGTTTTTGCTAGATCAGCGGCTATCCACCATACCCCAGCATCAGTGGCTCAGCAAATTTCTCTGGTTTGATTTTCGGGTGGAATTCAAGCCTGGGGTGTCCAACGTCATGGCTGACGCCTTGTCCCGCCGTGATACTGAAGAGCTCGGATCAGCCATGGCACTGTCTGCCCCAAGTTTTGCACTGTTCGATGACCTCCGGGCCGAACTGAATGCCGAGCCAGCCCTCCGAGACCTCAAGACGGCGGTTGAGGCATGTGACAAAGGGCCGACATGGCAGATTACAGACGGCCTCATCACGGTGGCCGGCAAAGTCTACATTCCGCCCCTGTCCCCCTGCCTACCGGTCGTGCTCGCGGCAGCTCATGGCACTGGTCATGAGGGCGCCGAGAAGACCCTGCACCGCCTCCGTCAACACTTCCACCTGCTCGATGCACGCCAGGTGGTACGAGATCATGTGCGGTCTTGTGTGCACTGCCAGAAGAACAAGAGTGAACAACTTCTACCGGGTGGCCTTCTCCCACCACTTGAGGTTCCGGCAGCCGTCTGGGCCGACATAGCAATGGATTTTGTGGAAGGATTCCCAAAGATCAGTGGCAAGTCCGTCATTTTGACAGTGGTCGATCGCTTCTCAAAGTATGCTCACTTCATACCACTAGGTCACCCGTACACAGCCACCTCAGTCGCCCGGGCCTTCTTCGACGACATTGTACGGTTACACGGGTTTCTGACTTCCATCGTCAGTGACCGTGATCCCGTCTTCACCAGCAAATTCTAGCAAGAGTTATTTTCACTTGCAGGTGTCAAGCTAGCCTTATCTTCAGCATTTCACCCACAGTCCGACGGGCAATCTGAGGCTACTAACAAGGTGATCTCAATGTACCTCCGATGCCTTACGGGGGATCGTCCGCGGCAGTGGCTCCAATGGCTGTCATGGGCCGAATATTGCTACAATACATCCTTCCATTCATCTCTACGGACGACCCCATTCAAAGTGGTATATGGCAGAGATCCTCCACCGCTGTTGCCATATAACTCCACAGCTCATCTACCAACAGTTCACCAGCAGCTGCGAGATCGTGATGAGTTCCTCTTCCAAGTTCGCGAGCGCTTGGAGTAGGCCCAACACCACTATAAGCATCAGTATGACCGCAAGCACCGAGAATTGCAGTTCAGCGTAGGGGACTGGGTCTGGCTCTGCCTCCTGCATAGACCAATCGCCTCATTACAACTCCAGGGTCGCGGCAAGCTGGGACCTAAGTTCTTTGGTCCATTCCGAGTTCTGGAGCGTGTGGGGGAGGTGGCTTATAAGCTGGAGTTACCTCCAGGCTTTAAGCTCCATAATGTCTTTCATGTTGGATTATTAAAGCCACATCATGGCGCCCTGCCTCAGGCTCCAGGGACCCTTCCACCCATCCAACATGGTCGCGCCTGCCTTGAGCCATTGGAAGTGTCGTGAAGCAGATTGGCCCGCGGAAAACAGGAGGTCTTGGTGCACTGGAAAAACAGGCCGGCAGCAGAAGCAACATGGGTGGCCCTGGACGATTTTCGCTCAGCATATCCATCCTTCCAGCTCGTGGACGGGCTGATTGTCCAGGGAGGGAGAGATGTCAGGTGGGGCCTGACTTACTCCAGGCGCAAGGCAGCCGAGCCCAGAGCAACAGCCGAAGGGAGCAATTAGCCCAAAAGGAAAGAAATCAGATAAGTTTAGTATTAGATCAAACTAGTTCTTTTGTTTGGTAAGAATTGATTTGTTTGAGAATAAGAGCTGTAAAGAAGGGATATGTGCTATATAAACCTATCCCTCATGATCACAGGAACCATGCTTGTATTTTGGCTATTTGCCTCCGGTTGAGATCCCTGTCTCTCTCGCCGCGCCGCCACAACAGCGCCACCGCGGCGGAAGGGTCCAGGGCCTCGTCCGGCAATCAATTACAAGTATCAATTGAGAAGTAGATCGAGTTCTTACCTGGGTTCATCCTCGTCCGGTGACACTGATGGTTTGACTATCATAAGAGAATGCCAAATACGGATCGCTGAGCTTGCAATGCAATATTTCTTCTTATTTTTTGGATGGTGTGAAAGGAATAGAATGTCTGTATCTTTGACAGTGTTAATCGCACACCATTGAAAATTTCTTGGTCTATTTTAGAGGTGTGGTGAATATGACGAGCAGCAGGTCTTGCAGGTGCATCCTTCTGTGAAGCAACTTGAGTACTTGACGCCCTTACATAGCCTCCCTAACTGTTGAGTCTAATTTGTAGCACAACAACCATACTTATTGTTCAACTTATATATTATTCTATCAATCTTAATAAAATGTGACCGGTCCTTTGCCAGTGCCGCAAAAAAAGTTACTGGTAATCAATTGTTATTTGTTAGCCAGTTTTTCTGTTATGACGTCAGTAAAAAGTAATTATAGTTGTTCTCAAAAAAAGAAAAAATGTGGTCAATGCACTAATACTGAAATCATACGGCCTATTTTTATTATTCTTTTGGAGGTTGGAGAACATTTTCTTGTGGGTACAAACATTTCAATTCAGCATAACCTTTGTTTTTGAAGTAAATACAGATCTGCTGATAGAAATGTTCATTCCAAAATAATCCAGAGGAAAGCACTTAACAAACACAGCAAGAAATTTTTATTATTCAAAGGGCCATGACTTTTGTACAGCATCTGGAGGTATCCAGATCAGGCACAGACATCCAACTCTCTAGTTCTTTAGGAACCCATTTGCTTCAAGATATGATACTACCTGGTCAGCCATTGATTCAGGTGAAGGGCAGTCCTCAACCTTGCCCTGTATCACTATCTGCAAAGAGTACTTCATGGTCACAATCAGAGGTTAGCAGTCATCCCCATAAACCATATTTATGGAACCCTTTTCTCATGAAACTACTAAAGGTGTGTTTGGTTGAGCTGTATATTCAAAAAAACTACTGTGAGCTGTGAACAAACTGCTATGAGATATGAGATGCGGAGAAGCTATGAATTTATTTGGTTAAAGTAGCTGTGAATTTGTGGTAGAACTATTCCATAAAGCTATGATGATTCCATACCTTAGTTACCAGTGAATGTAATAAACTCATGCGGATAGACGAACGGATCAAGCAACACAAACCATAAAGTTGTGAAATCTAGGGGATTGACAACTTTCACTTTGTACTAGCAAAAAACGGTTGTGGTTATAAAAACCGGTTTTATCCGATATTTGTTTGTTTCAACTTTCAGCTTTCTAACCGAGAAGTTGGTTGAAAAAGCTGAACCAAACACACGCGCAGATAAGTTACGGTGATTTTATACCTTAATTAACAACGAATATAATAAGCTCATGCAGATATGCGAACAGATCGAGCAGCGCAAATCGTAAAGTTGTGGAATCTAGGGGATGGACAAATTTTACTTTGTACTAGCAAAAAACTGTTATGGTTAGAAAATCTGGTTTCATCCGATATTTGTTTGTTTCAGCTTTTAACTTTCTAACTGAGAAGCTAGTTAGAAAAATTGAACCAAACACACTCTAATACTGACGTATTTAATTTGCAGAGATGCTGATGATAATCTGATCTAAAAAGAGATTTGGTCTAACCTCACAATCAGAAGGTGGTTCATAAGGATCATCTATTCCAGTAAAGCCTGCAATATATGTGATTTCCTCAGTAAGCATGCAAGTAAAAATCAAAAAGCAGCAATCTGTTTATTTTTACCATTGATTTTGCCAGCACGAGCAAGCTTGTAAAGGCCCTTTGGATCCCTTGCTTCACATACTTCAAGTGGCACATTCAGGAACACCTACAGAAACACAAGTGGCACATTCAGGAACACCTACAGAAACATACTTATCAGATATGAAATAGAACAAGGCAACATTTTAGTTTCTCACTGGTTTAGGTTACATGGTCATCTGAATTTGGTGAAGATATACCTCAATGAATGAAGAATTGGACAGTAAACATCGGCATGCGCTCCGATCACTTCTATAGGGTGATATCAAGCTAGTAATGCAGATCAGGCCAGCATCTGCAAACAGCTTTGCCACTTCTCCTACAAAAAAAATATGGACATGAACACTATTACAGTTTGTCACTTGCTGATGGCATCTTGTGAAAACAATCATGCAGGTGAGATTTTGGGACCAAACACACCAATTCTCCGTATATTTTCGGCACGGCCGTCGGCTTCAAAGCTGAGATCGCTGTTCAAACCATGCCTAACATTGTCTCCATCCAGAACATAGGTCAGATGCCCTCTAGAATGCAACTCACAACTCAGTGCAAATGCAAGAGTGCTTTTCCCTGAATTTCAAGTTTTCTTCAGATGTCAGAGGCCAGAATCTTCAGAGTTCAGATATGAATCATATGATCATGATGATTTGATTAGCTCTCAGATAGGTACATACCTGAGCCACTTAGGCCAGTGATCCACACAACACATCCCTTCTGGTTCAGTAACTTTTGCCTCTCTGTCTGCCCAATTGGGCAGTCATGCCACAGGATGTTTGTGGATTTACCCACGGTTGAGGTCACAAGCTTGTTTATACCTGGTAATTTGACATCATAAGATTCTATAAATGTTAAAATATTGTTGAATGACATAGGAATTTACCAGAGAATTGCGATGCTTTTAGAATAATCCAGTAAGAAATATGCGATTCTGAATCATGTGGCATTAGGCATTACAAGAGCATGATTTCTCATTACTGAAACTACAAATTTTGTGCTAGGCTCATCGCTGAAACTTTAAGAGATTCCTACACTACTACACTTCCATCAAAGGGAGGTCTGCAAAAATTGCAGAATAGGAATTTTATAAATTTTTGTGCTGCACTTCTGAAATCTGAAGTGATCAGCCAACCTTCAGGAAACTGACAATCTTAGGTATGCATGGACATGTTCTTGATACCTGAATTGAGGGTCCTAAACAACTCAGTATCACAAAGACTGTAGTTTTGTCAGTGAAAGCATATTAGACTAGTGGGCTTGTTTCGGAGCTTCTAAGAGTAGCTGTAAGTGACAGAAACTACTCCAAACGACTTATTAAATGGAGGTTAGGTAATAAGCTCTTGAACTAGTTTTACAAAAACAAAACTGCAATTCATACACCACCTGGGTAATTAAGTAATAAGCATTGTGCATGTATTAGAAAACATTGGTCGGTCGATATAATCTCATTTTTTACAACATAAACAAAAATGTTCTTTTTAAAGCATATACATTTTACGCTGTATTAAAATGATCCCACGCATGCATCTAGGGAACATCAAGATTAGACAACACAAAACCTAATGAACATTTTCACACATCAGGAACAAGAAACTTAATCGCTGCATCCAAATTAATTAGCTAACGAGATTAGTAAAATTGAGCTAGTGCATGCAACGAGAAAGCAAATCATGCACTTGGAATCCATTAATTGCACCTGTCACGGCCGAGGCCGACCCATCAAACACATTCTTGCCGTCGGCCGGAGCCGGCGACGGCGCCGCCTCCGTCCTGTCCCGGGCGTCCGTCGCCATGACGCTCGTTGGCCTTGGCCTCGCCGCGACGAGCTTGACGCCGGCTCCTCCCCTTGTCGCGCCTCCGGCGAGGCCAACTGAGCAGGGCAGCCTACCTGCCCTACCACCCGGAGCTGCACGGCGGCAGCGCAGTGCGTCGACGCCGGCGCTGGCGCCGGAGCACTGCCGGGGAAGAGCCTTTGCAAGCATGGCGCAATCCGTGTGTGTGTGACTGTGGCCGGTGAGTGCTACACACACACTGACACACTCCCTCTCTTATAGCTTCTTGGAATAAATTAGCACAAGCTTAATCACATAATTGAATCTTCTGATCTTCTGCACTGATATCAAACCAAAATCAAGATTCATGCAAGAGGATAAGTAGCACTCTAATTCAACTGTCAACACTAGTTTCTTAAGTTTGTATGGATTAACTGATAGTTTAATTATCCTGGATGTCACTGTACATTTGAGGATGATCAGTGGAGTTTGTGTATTATGTTCTTTATTTGCAAGATGAATCATATTCGCTCTCTTAAATATATATGTATGATAATGTGCCATTGTTCTTTGTTCGAAGACACAAAGTTTACTTAACAGTCAGCTGGCTAATAAATTAAGGATCATTGTGCATTTTTGGAGGCTCGCTTTAAACAAGGAAAATGCCATTAAGTGGACAAGAATTATGCCCATGACTTCATCCTGTCGAGGGCTAACTATTGTGGGCAGATTCAATGAACCTGAGTTCCATTCCAGATAAGTTGCAAGCTTTTATAAAACACCAATCAATTCTTTGGCCTCCCTGAGACAGCTTAAAATAATCAAGATTATAACATAATCTTGATTATCTGATAAGCAGAGAATAATTTTTTTGTTTGGCATATAATCCATTTCTAATTTAATCATAATGTGCTAATAAATTGTTCCAAAGGCGGCCTTTGTCGGAGAAGCTGCTTTTGAACCTTTTTTCACAAGAAAGGGATCCAGATTTTTTGTTGGACTTATACTAGGGTTTGCAAAACCGTTTATTATCCACTAATAGGGTATGGCTAGACAGCTGGTAACCGTGGTAAATCGGCTAAAATTTCAATTCTAAATTTTGAATTCATTTTTTGAATGAACTGAGCGGTTTGGCTCGGTTACTACTTAGTTTGGAACTTTAATCGAGCGATAATAGTTAGTTACCGATGTGAGTGGGTATGGTTTATTGTTAGTTAACAGCCAGTTAGCCACGGTAGTCGACTGGTTTGTGTCAAAAATCAATTAGTTTTTAAAAGTATAGAAAAATAGAAAATTCCTAAAATATGTACAAAAATTAAGAAAACTTTGAAAATTTTTAGTTAAATCTAGAAAATGTAGGAATATGAAGAAAATTGGTGATACAATGATAAAAAAATAGCATTATATTTGTTGTTTTTTTGGATAAATTAAATGGTACATTATCACAAATTTAGTAATACAATTTTTGTGAAAAATAAAAACAAAAAATTGGGCTGGCTCATTTTTTTCATTTTGATCGATATTGCTGTGCTCTGAATTATTACAAATTTAAATACTTTTCTTTCACAAAAATCATCATAAATAACCTAGTATTAGTAAGATTTTGTTTGAATTTTTTAAAATTTAATTCGGATTTCAAACTTGGTTTACTGAAATCGACCTGGCCCAGTTTGATCGGGTATGGCAGTAACCGAGTGAACCTGACTTACTCAAGATTAGGGCTTCTTTAAAACACAAGAATTTTACTGTATTTTCAGATGAACTAGTTCAATTCCTCTAAAAATTCTTTAAATTTCCTTTAATCAAAGAAGCGCTGGATGCTAAATGCTTTGGTCACAACATAATTGCTGTCTTTGTTATCGAGCTGGTTGGGTGTGATCTTGTCAACTATGTACGATTAACACCATAATTTATTCTCGTGCGTGATAGGGACTGAGATAATGAGAAGGATAATCGATGCCACGCCTAAGGCGTGCAGAGGCTTAGTCTAGAATTTGTCATCAATATAAATGATTTCAACCGGTGCAAATATTTCGTATTCGTAGAAATTTTACGGTACACCAGAAATATTATAAACTATTTATTTGTTTTGATCTAATGGTGGTTAAATTAAAGATGATAACCTATTAATGCATCACCCTTGATTTTTTATTTTTTAATTATATATTTTTGTTTGATGCGGTAGAAGTATCCATCATGCATGGTGCCACTTTTTCAGCAATTTCCAATTATCAGCACTAGTTTTTCTCCAACATACATGGTGCCACCTTTATTTCCAATTTTCTGTACTAATTTTCTGCGCTGGTTTTTCTCATGGGTGCCTCCTTAGTACTTCCTTTCCAATTATGTGTCGGTCACCAAGTATGTTTAAGTTTAGTTTATTTTTAATCCTAACTAAAATCAATAGTCTAGATTAATTTAAAGTATTACTTCTTAAGAGGTAAATGTTGTACCGTAACAGAGCCTTATGCTTCTAGGATTTGCAATGTATGCGCATATATATTCAATGCCATGTATATTATTTGATGGAAATATGCTCAAGAGAATTCTGGGAGAACCGAAAGTTCTGGCCTGAGGCTGAAAGTTTCGGGTTCTGGAGTATCCAGAAGTTCCGGTTAGATCAAAAGTTTTGGGCCAGCTCTAGTTTCAGTTCAGTTTCTAGAGGAGCTAGAAGTTTCGGTTAGACCGAAAATTTCGGGCAGAAATAAATTCGATACAGAAGGTTATTTTTGGAAGTTTCGGTTAGACCGGAAATTCTAGGTCCAGACGAACAGATTAGATCTGTTGGGCTTTAATACTGATTAAAGGCACTATATAAGGAGAGGAGGGGCTAGGATGAAAAGGTGCTGCTGTCATTGTTGTTGCTTTGACCTAACCCTAGCCGCCACCTCTCCTGGCTACACCGGTTATGGCCGTCTCTCTCCTAATCTTCCGCGTGGTACTAGCATACCGGCGTAAGGTGATCCTGTCCCTGTACGTGTGGATACCGTGGAGGCATCGCTGCTACTGCGGTGCTGATCTTCTCCCGTGGAGATAGACGGACTACATCGACTTCGCCACCGATGATCGAACGGAGCGGGACGGAGTTGCTAGGGGACGCGCTTCCCAACTCTACTTCCGCTACCCTAGCGCGTCTCGGGGCTCGAGGTAATGATCTATGATCCTACTACTCGCATGGTTCCTGAGCGAATGGGGTAAAATTTTTAAAATTAAAGCTAGCGTAGCCTCCCCATAACCCAACAGTGGTATCAGAGCCTACGTGCGTAGTGTTCGATCTGGATCGATCACATATAGGTGATATGTGGTGAAAATAGATTGGATCTATTGTTTTTGCGTCGGATTTTTTGGAAGTTTCGGTTGGACCGGAAGTTCTGGGCCGAAATAAACTTTGATACATAATGTTATTTTCAGAAGTTTCGGTTAGACCAGAAGTTCCGGGTCCGAAAGTTCCTGTTGGATCGAAAGTTCCGGACAGAAATAAATTCTATACAGAAGGTTATTTTTGAAAGTTTCGGATGTGACCCGAAAGTTTCGGGCCAAATTAAATCCGATGCAGAAGGTTGATTTCGGAAGTCCCGGCCCTGAGTCAGAAGTTCTGGGCCCTTCGACCGAAAGTTTCGGGCCTTTGAGCCAGAAGTTCCGGGTAGTTTCCCTCAGAAAATTAAGAAACTTGATGCCCTTTCCAATAGCTGCACCTATAAAGGTTTTGATCGTTGTATGGTGGGTCTGCCAAAGCAAGGTACCGTCTTTTATCTTAATCAGTTAGGGTGGATGTCAAACAACCACATGCATAGTATTGATTTGCTTAATGAAGCTATCAAAATAGTTTTGGGCTTTAGGGCATGGAGTTGGGCATCGAGGCATTGGATGCCGCGCTAACGAACAAGAGTCACATAGGATGTGATTAGCAATTGTTGTTTACCTATATCACTAATCTTCTAGCAGTGATGCCAAAGCTCACTAGGAGTTAGTTGAATATGGATCTTGTCCCACTATGTATCGTTAGAGGGAAAGCGATCTTTTTACATATAGTGGAACATCTTTTATTTGATAAAAGATTCACATGCCATAGTGCTAAACCTTGTATTTTTGTTGTAGATCATGGCACCTACTGCTAAGAACACTTCCAGTTTTAATTTGCGATCAATTATTGAAAAGGAGAAACTTTTTGAAACAAACTTTATTGACTGGTACAGAAACTTGAGAATTGTTCTCAAGCAAGAGAAAAAGGAATATATTCTAGAGGAGCCCCATTCTGATGAACCAAAAGATGATGCATCTGCCATAGATCGGCGGGCTTATGAGAAGCACGCCAATGATTCGATTGATGTCAGTTGTCTTATGCTTACCTGTATGTCCTCTGAGCTTCAGAAGTAATATGATGATAGGGATGCCTACGATATGATCGTGGGACTCAAAGGCATATTTGAGAACCAAGCATAGACTGAGAGGTACAATATCTCAAAGTCTTTATTTGCGTGCAGGTTAGCGGAAGGCAGCCCAGTCAGTCCTCATGTGATCAAGATGATTGGTTACATTGAGAGTCTAAAAAAACTTGGTTTTCTATTGGACCAGGATTTAGCCACAGATGTGATTCTCCAATCGCTCCCTGTGAGCTTTGAGCCGTTCATCTTGAATTTTCATATGAACAGTATGGAGAAAAGTATGGCTAAATTGCATGGGATACTAAAGACTACTGAGAATAGCATCAAGAAGAATTCTAGTCATGTGTTGATGGTTTAGAAGGATAGCAGGAAGAGGAAACGTAAGGATAAGGCTAAAGCTTTAGATGAGATCTCGAGCTCTAAGCCTAAACCAGCTAGAAAGTCTAAGTCTAGCCCTGCTACTTCTGACACTTGCCATCACTGCCATAAGGTTAGTCATTGGCGGAGGAATTGCAAGTTGTACTTGGAAGAACTCAAGAAAAAGAAGGGAAGTGTGACTTCTCCTCTAGGTATAAATGTTATTGAAATTAATCTTGCTACTCGTCCAAGTGATTCATGGGTATTTGATACCGGATCAATGATTCATACTTGTAAATCGTTGCAGGGACTAAATAGGATAAGGAAGTGTGCAAGAGGCGAATTGGATGTTTACGTCAGCAATGGTGAAAGAGTTGCTGCGTTGGCCGTCGACGTTTATTCTTTGTCGCTACCCTCAGGATTAATTTTGGAATTGAATAATTGTTATTTCATTCCTGCCATGGGTAGAAACATTATCTCTTCGTCATGTTTAGAGGAAGACGGTTTTGAATTCGTAATAAAGAACAAGTGTTGTTCAATATTTTCGAACGGTATGCTCTATGGTTTTCTCCATTGTTGAATGGCTTATATATTCTGAATTTTGAGGATACACATGTTTATAACATTAATACCAAGAAGTCTCGGCTTAATGATTTGAATTTCACCTATGTTTAGTATTGTCGTTTAGGTCATATAAATGAGAAGCGCATGCAGAAACTCCATAGAAATGAGCTTTTAGAGTCATTTGATTTCGAATCGTTTGACACATGTGAGTCTTGTTTACTTGGCAAAATGATTAAGACGCCTGTCATTGGTCAAAGTGAGAGGGCAAATGAATTGTTGGCCATCGTACATACTGATGTATGTGGACCAATGAGTTCTACAGCCAGAGGTGGATTTCAGTACTTTATTATTTTAACCGATGACTTTAGTAGATTTGGTTACATCTACTTAATGAGGCATAAGTCAGAATCCTTTGAAAAGTTCAAGGAGTTCCAGAATGAGGTACAAAATCATACGGGCAAGACAATTAAATTTCTACGATTTGATCATGGAGGTGAATATTTGAGTCATGAGTTTAATAATCATCTAAAGCAGTGTGGAATTGTTCTACAACTGACTCCACCTGGCATACCTCAGTGGAATGGGCTGTCCGAGCGGAGGAACCGAACTTTGTTAGACATGGTCCAGTCAATGATGAGTCAATCTGATCTTCCATTATCCTTTTAGGGATTTGCTCTAGAAACTGCTGCTTTCACATTAAACAGAGTTCCATCTAAATCAGTAGAGAGGACATCATATGAGATATGGACTGGGAAGCGTCCCAGGTTGTCTTTTATAAAGATATGGGGTTGTGAGGTCTATGTAAAACGTTTGACGTCTGATAAGCTTACTCTTAAATCTGATAAATGTTTCTTTGTGGGGTATCCTAGGGAAACCAAATAATATTACTTTTATAACCGGTAAGAGGGCAAAGTGTTTGTCGCCTGGAATGGTATCTTTCTGGAGAAAGAGTTTCTCTCGAAAGAGGTTAGTGGGAGCACGGTGTGACTCGAAGAGGTTCAGGAACCACTAGAAAGTGTTTCAGCTCCTACTGAACCACAACTCGATATGCAAGATATTGCAGAACCTGTTGTCGAGACACCAGCCCCACGTCGGTTGAAAAGGTTGAGTCATGCGCCCGAGCGGTTTACGTTGTTAACCACTGGGCAGCATAACATATTATTATTGGACAATGATGAATCTAAGACCTATTCGAAAGCGGTGATGGGACTAGACTCTGAGAAATGGCTTGGAGCCATAAGATCCGAGTTAGAATCCATGCGAGAGAATTAAGTTTGGAACTTGGTCGATCCACCTGATGGTGTAAAAACTATTGAGTGTAAATGGATTTTTAAGAAAAAGATAGATGTTGATCGAAATGTTCACATCTATAAAGCACGATTGGTGGCGAAAGGTTTTAGACAGATTCAAGGTGTTGATTATGATGAAACATTTTCGCCTGTCGTAATGCTAAAGTCTATCCAGATCATCCTAGCAATTGCCGCATATTATGACTATGAGATATGGCAAATGGATGTCAACACGGCTTTCCTTAATGGAAACCTAAGTGAGGATGTGTACATGACACATCCTGAAGATCTTGACGATCTAAAGAATGCTAGGAAAATTTGCAAGCTGCAAAGGTCCATTTATGGACTGAAGTAGGCTTCTCGGAGTTGGAATTTTCATTTTGATAAAGTGATCAAAGGGTTTGGTTTCATTAAGAATGAAGAAGAGCCTTGTATTTATAAAAAGGCTAGTAGAAGCGCACTTGTATTTCTGGTCTCATATGTAGATGACATATTATTGATCGGAAATGATATTCAATGCTTAATGCTGTTAAATCTTCGTTGAGAAAAAGTTTCTCAATAAAAGATCTTAGAGAGACAGCATACATTTTGCGCATAAAGATCTATAGAGATAGGTCGAGAAGACTAATTGGATTAAGCCAAAGCATGTACATTGACAAGGTATTGAAACGGTTCAATATGCAGAATTCCAAGAAATGTTTTCTGCCAATGTCACATGGTATTACTCTCAGCAAGAGTTAGTGTCCTTCGACACTTGATGAGCTGGAGAAGATGAGTGCGATCCCGTATGCCTCCGCAATTGAGTCCATCATGTATGCCATGGTTTGTACACGCTTAGATGTTTCTTATACTCTAAATATTACGAGCAGATACCAGTCAAACTCGGGTAAAAGTCACTAGGCGATAGTAAAAAGTATCCTTAAGTACTTGAGAAGAACTGAAGATATGTTCCTAGTCTATGAAGGTGAGGTGGAGCTCATTGTAAATGGTTACATCGATGCTAGCTTCCAAACAAATAAGGATGATTTGCGATCGCAGTCTGAATTTATGTTTTGCCTCAATAGAGGCGCAGCGAGTTAGAAAAGTTCTAAGCAAGAAACGGTTGCAGACTCAATAACGGAGGCCGAGTACATTGCAGTTTCTAAAGCTGCGAAGGAGGCTGTTTGGATCAGAAAATTTGTTTGTGAGCTAGGTGTTGTCCCTAGTATGTCCAGTCCAGTGAACCTCTATTGTGATAATAGTGGTGCTATTGTGTAAGCCAAGGAGTCTAGGTCATACCAGAAGTCCAAGCATATACTTCGGTGCTATCACCTTACACGTGAGATCATAGATAGAGGTGATGTAAAGATATGCAAGGTGCACATGAATTTAAACATTGCTGATCCATTGACGAAGCCTCTCTCACAGCCCAAGCATGAGGCGCACTCGAGCTCTATGGGTATTAGATACTTACGTGAGTGAGTCTAGTGTATATGATAAAAAGTGTCTTGTCTATGCTAATGTATATTTAGATAATTGGTTATTTTGTTCCTTGAATAAATATCTTTTGTATTGATCAACAAGTATGTGACTTGTTTGTAGAACTCTTTGTTACATAATGATGTTATTCTAAATGATCCCTAATCTCATATCGTCATGTGGAACAATAATGATTTATAGATTAGCACATCTGTCTGATTGATGATCATGTTCCGTGGATCATAGACATGGAGATGCCAAATCAGTGATGTGCACTTATGTTAGTGAACATGGAGTTGGATAGACCCACTTTGAGATACTACTGGGATTGTTATTCTTGATGTGCCATCAGTTGTTCTCAAATTGTGTACCTGCAGAATCCTTAGACCTGAGATCGTCATTGATTCCAGAATATGTAGTAGCATACTTAAGGGCTTCCAAACGCTATTCCGTAACAGGGAAGTTATAAAGATTGCTTTCGGGTGTGTTATGAAACATGTCGTGAGATGTGAGCGGTCAAGATAGAATTTACCTCTCCTAAATAACGGGAGAGACGTCTCTGGGCCCCTAGAGATAGTTGGATTGAAAAGTGCATGGCCATACCACTATGATTAAAGTGTTAATCATGATTAATCCACTATTTGATCGAGTAAAGTGTCGAGTTATCACAAGGGTGGCACAAATCTCGTCTTGAGCTTGACTGATGTCGTGTGGTAAAGGGATTGGTGCGTGTGTATATCAAGGTTCAGAAAATATGATTTTGTATGCTTTCGGTGGTCAATATGTGCTGCTAGGTACCACTATTGATTTGCGATCCGGAAGGGTTTCCGAGTAGCGGCCGCTTGCATATAAACTTATCGAGTCGCACGCTTAAGGGGATGGGATATAAAAGTTTGCAAGAATTGGCTCTTGTGTAAGTGGGAGATTGATGGAAATATGTCCAAGAGAATTTTGGGGGAACCAAAAGTTCTGGCCTAAGGCCAGAAGTTCTGGGTTCTGGAGCATCCGAAAGTTCTGGTTAGACCGAAAGTTTCGGGCTAGCCTCAGTTTCAGTTCAGTTTCTGGAGGAGCCGGAAGTTCCGGTTAGACTGGAAGTTTCGAGGTCCAGAAGTTCCGGTTAGACCGGAAGTTTCGGGCAGAAATAAATTCGATACAGAAGGTTATTTTCGGAAGTTCCGGTTAGACCGAAAGTTCCAGGTCCAGACGAACAGATTAGATCTATTGGGCTTTAATACTGATTAAAGACCCATGAGAGGGCACTATATGAGGAGAGGAGAGGCTAGAACGAAAAGGTGCTGCTGTCATTGCTGTTGCTTCGACCTAACCCTAGCCGCCACCTCTCCTAGCTACACCGATTGTGGCCGTCTCTCCTCTAATCTCCCGCGTGGTACTAGCATACCGGCGTGAGGTGATCTCGTCCCTGTACGTGTGGATACCGTGGAGGCATCGTTGCTACTGCGGTGCTGATCTTCTCCCGTGGAGATAGCCGGACTACATCGACTTCGCCGCCGACGATCGGACAGAGCCGGACGGAGTTGCTAGAGGACGCGCTTCCCAACTCTACTTCCGTTGCCTTAGCGCGTCTCGGGGCTCGAGGCAATAATCTATGATCCTACTACTCGCATGGTTCCTAAGCGAACGGGGCAAATTTTTTAAAATTAATGCTAGCGTATTCTTCCCATAACCTAACATTATTGTTCTAGGTATTTTGGACAAAGCAGTTGTAAACCTTATGTATATGCTTATGTAGTGAAGTTTAATTACATGATTCTAAATGCATGTAGTATACATGATCATCACAACACAATTAAGAACCAACTGAATCATGTGGACAAATCCACATAATTCTCCTGCGTATTCATACTTGAAATGTTGTAGGAGATCATACAATGTGTCACAAATATAACGAGCTTTGCAGAACAGCCTGACATTATGGCCACAAAAAGTTTGATGCAAGAAGGAAACTTAGGATGTGTTTGATTAGGGATTCAGTAAGATATGCTCTATCCTAATTTAGTAACACCTCCATTTTTTTTAAATGACACCATTAACTTTTATCATAATATTTGACCATTCATCTTATTCAATTTTTTTTGAAATATCATTTATTTTGTTATAATTTGTTTTATTATTGAAGGTACTTCAATCATAATTTATTTTTTTTGCATATTTGCACAAATTTTTTGAATAAGACGAATGGTCAAATGTTGTGATAAAAGTCAATGGCGTCATTTAAAAAAAAAAGAGGTAGTATAACCTATTGTCATCCTTACTTTCCAAATGAGATGGTTAATACCAGATTGAGTTCCTGATCATCTGGTCTAGTAGGAACTTTTGTGTAGCCTATGAGCTGGGGTGTGTGGTTGTATCTAGGGTTTTTAATCCTTTCTTCTTCTTAATATAATGATACGCAGATCTCCTGCATGTTCAAGAAAAAATATGATAGGATTATCTAGCATTTAGGATAATATTCTCCTATGAGCCACTATCCTACTTCATCTACCAACCAAATATTTTAAAAAATTGGATGGAATATTTCTGTTCCGCCACATCCTATGACCCAACAAACACATCCTTAGAGTGTGAGGTTACTAGGTTAGCAATTGGTCTCCTTTGTGAGTTATCAGTCAGCAATCACAAAGCCATGCATGCCTGGTGACTGCCAAGTGTTGCTCAACTGAAAACTCAAAATAGTAGACAATGCTCTGCATCTGGACAACTCATCCTTGATTAGTTAAACTATGTAGGGGCAATTAGCAAAGTACTTACCTTGTGACAGCACAACAGACACTGCAATTAGTTACCAGAATCCAATCCTGGGAGCTTCAAAGCTTTTTTTTCTCTCCAGTTAAAAGTAAGCTTGCTAGAAATCAGCTGTGTTGAGTGCCCACGCCTAGTCTTAGCTACCAGGAACGCATGTAACAGTTTACTTCAAGTGTGGAAGATCTGCTCATTAAACAATCGATTGATGCAACTTTGGTAACCACCAGAATGACAACTCTGAGATCCACTTGTATAGTGCTACCAGCACTTGTGCTTTTTGGTTTTGGTTAGCTCAGCTGCAGCAGCAGAACATTCTTATCCAAGACTAGCTTTTGATTACCACAGACCAATTAGCATCTGATGGCACTGCTATTTGATGGAACAGAGAACTGTCATCTAGTCCATGATGAGAAAATAAAAGTTTTTTAAGATGAAATTGCTTTGTATCTAGTTGAACATCAAGTTTTGCTTGTCTAGCTCGATCGCACTCAGCAAACTTTACAATTTCAGAAGCTACTAAATCACTTGTCAAAGTAGTTAAGACATTTTGTTGTAAAAGCTTTTAAAAAATTGCACAACTTTTAAACCAAGGAGATCTATTTAGTACTGTGATGAAGTATTCTCCAGATGTGTACTTTCAAAAAACACTACTATTCGATATTTGAATACGCAGAAAGGCAGTATCCTGATGAGAAATGAGACGAGTAAACTTCCACAAGTTGAACGAGATCCAAAGGGAATTTTGATTTTTTTTTCTGTTGCGATCAGAAATAACTGAAAATAATAGCTAAAGGAGTCTTCTTGAACAGGTATGAGCTTCAGAACTCAAAGATCAGGGAACAATAAGCTCTTTATTGTTATCAGTCATTCTTCTTGGATACATTATTTCTTTTACAAGAAGCAACCGATGAATGTAAAGTCAGGGTTAAGATCTAAGACACACCATACATCATGCATCAATGATTTTATTATGTTAACTACAACACATATACCAAGCTCAAATCTCTCTCAAATTATGATCAGTTCATCCGATTCCTTTCAGGAGTCATTCTTGGTTTGCAGCAAGAGTGCAAGACTCTGACTGACACCCATGTTTATACCATTGTAGGCTAAGGGTGCGTACATCCATGTGTCATCAGAGCTCAAGAGCTGTTTAGGAAAATGCAAAGAAAATCAGGGGAAAATCCTTATATGTTTCAAACACATGATATGTAGTACCAAGGATTAAGAAATCGGTAATGTGCTAGTATCAGCAATGTCTACATATTTTGCATTCTGAATGTGCTACAAAACTGCGTGAACTTTCTGAATGTGCAGTGAAATATTTTGTAAGTTCCTATGAATTCAATCCTTTTCTGATGAGTAACATTTGGAGTGATCATGCTGTTCTTTTTTCTAGTTTCTATGGTACATTCTTCTGTTGATTTGATTTTACTGGAAAATAACTACTAACTAGTACCTTTATTTGCAGCTGCAGAAACTTAACATACGGAACTGCTTCCTCCAGCATTGTGCTGATGTCAACCTGAAAATTGAGAGTTCTTACATCGATTGTTCTGTTCAAGAACTAGTAAGGAAATTACTAGCTAGCAGCCAGCATTACTTCCATTATCTACAAAACTATTTAATCAGCAAAGGCTTACTTTAGTGCCATTGGGAATAAGCTGCTGCAGTATTCTCAGTCTCTGGTTAATCCTTTCCCTTCTCCTCTGTCAAAGATAGTGACAAATAGCGTCAGGAAAGAACTCCAGACTCCAATATCAGAAAAAAATAATACAATTTGGTCCTAACCTTTGCATAAAGGCATTGGGGATCCTTGGAAGAATGCTTATTACGACCTTTCGAATTGCCATTTTGTTTCAGAACAACAGATTTCTCGGATGTGATAATTGATTCTTCTTCAGAGCTGGTACCAGATGAACAGCTAGAGTTGAGAGGCACATGACTGATGCCATCGTCAGCAAAATTTGGACTCAGAGTACTTGATACCTAAGATAAAAATGAATTTATGTCATTATAACAGTCCAAGCACAACATCACAATTCTAATGCAAAATTGACCTACCGAGCAAGCGGTCGAGGTTTTGTTCTTAGGGTTCTTCTGCTGCTGCTCATCCATGGAGGATTTCCTCTTGTTACCAGCTATTGCCTTATTTCTTGGAGTGATGAACTGCTGCTTGTGATCAGAACACATATCCATTCCATTGCTAACCATCAATGGCACTGTGCAGTATCCTTCATCCTCCATATCAGGAAAGAAGAAGCTACTAGGCATTGTGCTAGTTGTGATACAAGAAATCACACTACTGTTGGGAGAACAAAAGTTTAGATCAACATCACTGCTGCTCCAGAACAAGGACTTCAGTTGAGCAATCAGCTCAGATTCCTCACACCTTGCATCAACAGAGCTCCAGATGGCTGCACACTTGGCCTCCATTCTATTGATCTGAAACTTCCAAGCTCTAATGTGTGATCTCTTGGCAATGTTTCTGTGAGCACAGTGCAGGTAGGGGCACACATTTATACTATGTTTTCAGAGAATCTTCTGAAGATATAAATTTGACCAAAGATCCATCTTGCTCTTATTTTTGTGTAGAATGACAACTAAGAGCAAGTAATTTATATCTCAAGTCTCATGACACATACCCTCAGGATCTTCAATTTCAAGTGATAGAAAGATCATATAGGGAATCGTTTGACCATTGATCAATCTTAAGAGGCACCGTATCACTGATACGCCCAAAAATGCTAATTATATAACAGCATTAAATGATTCATATGATCAGTGATTATGTCACAACATCGACAGCCGATAATGCTGACACATAAACATAATAATATCACTTAATACGAAATTTGGAAGGAAGTGATCATGGAGGAGAAGTGCTGGAGTGTCATAAATAAAAATTGAAAGTAACATCAACTCAGTCATCTTCAGTTCTTCACACCTTCTTTCTTGGTGACTTGTGAGGATATTCAGGGACAAACTACTTTGCTTTATTGTTCTAATGTAACTAATCCTAATTGTGCAATTCAGCAATTCACATTGTGTAACAAGTCTACAACTGCTTGAAAAATGACAGAGGCCATGAACATGATGCTACTTATTCTGTTGTATACTAGGACAGCTCAAGACGCGCTTAGGTTTGTATTAAGCATTGCAAACACGGCTTTCCTAAGCATTAAAATTCCATCAGGCACTAATTAAGTGGCACAAGCAGATTAGACCTACAAATCAGAAACATACATTGTGAATATGTACACCAAACAGGCCAAGTTCATCGTTAATTCCACGGTATACAAGCTAGCTGTCCTTCAGACTTCATTTGTGGTACAATACTACCACTTGAAAGGATCTCCAGGAATTTAATGGCCTAGTGCCAATCATTTCATTACCCAAATACAACTGATTTCAATGGGGATAGAACAATACTCACATACTGTATATAAATTGTTCAGATCTCCATAGCAGCATGCTTATGATAATGCAAAGGAGTACACTTTCAAAATATAGTGCATCAAAGACTACAACAATGCAATGCCAACTTGCAAGATTATAAGCATGCTATGTGATATGCGATAACAGAAATGAAGGAAGGAGACATAATTGTAAAATAAGACAGAATTGTCTAAATGATACTTTATTCATTGCAACTGAACTATGGTCTGTCAGTCCATAGTAAAGATAAAAGATCATTCAACGAGTGACAACTAATATGTGGTCTTTTAACAATTGAGACTGATATATGCTTGTATGCTACAAAACAGCTCTACTTTCCCATGGTTCCAAATCACACCAATGCCTTCAACATTGTCATGCACATGCACATAAAACAGAAAGATCTCTATTTTCATGCAAGAACACCAACACATCAGTACTTTTACAGGCCAGTACTATAGTCTTGAGATGTTGCATCATAGACAGAGATCTACAAGAGTATGACAGCATGTTGCCTTGTGTTAGTTGTGTAACACTTATATCAGCATCCAATCTGCAAGATTCAGCATGTGTAACAGCGTAAGCTGACAAAGTGCATCTGGAGATGCTTACTTCAAATGATGAGTACATAATCATCTTGCTTCAAACAAGCGTAACAAGATTACATCTCGGCAATTTGACATTACACGAACAAGTGGTGATATCACGTCACATATTCCCATCGGCCATGCAAGTTGCACTAAACAATGTTTGTTTCCTGGAATGTCCCATGTGCATGATGGCTGTATCTCATTGCTGAAGTGCAAAAAAATCTCAGGAAAAACATAAAATCTTTGGCAAACGGGACGCAACTTCCCATCTTTCCTCGTTCAAACCAAGAGCTTGTTAATTCTATTTCGGTAACTATTCTATTTTGGCTCTTAGAATGAAATATTTTGATACCGATGTACCATTTGAGGATCTAATAAAATAATATAAATATATTTAAAATATATGTTAATATGATTAAATATAATATATTTGAATATGTTGATATCTCAAATATAGGATATAGTTAGAATACAATATAATATATAGCTTGATATAAATAATATGTAATACATATATCAAAAAATTCAAAATATAATTTTAGCCGGTATGGACTACTATTGGCCGGTATGAAACCAGTATTAACCAGAATGACCGGTGTTAAATATGTATCGGTTTAAGTAATGAAATGGTGCAGGCTCATTCATACCACCAGGAGGGCCCCTCTGATATGTCATCCTCTATACTAAATCTTGTAAGAAGGTATTATCACATTGAACACTAAATTTGACCAAGATTAACCTGTTGTAACAGATAGGGTTATTGTTTGAACTAAAATTGTAAGGACAAAAGCCAAATTTTAAGATGTCAGCCATTGGCGCACTCAGGAATAGGATAGAACGTTCTTTCTAAGAAAAAAGGACAAACATCACCTGTTAATTTGATCAATAGTCCAGTTGCTATTTGGTCTCAAGTTCATATTCTGATCCTCATCTCAATAAACAACAGTTTATTTTACAATCTAATTTTCGTGTATGGGCTTTATGTATTAAGGACCATTGAAATTTGAAAATATACAAAAGAACAAATGATGTTATGCAGTAACTTTGAACCATCTCAGATAGGATCAAATACACAAGACCTCAAATATAAGACAATAATACTTCAATATCTGATAACAGAGTTAGTTCAACAACCACATTGCTCCCATGAAAACTTAAACAAGTTCAATAGCACAATACTCTGAACAATAAAGCTAAAACATATAGTTTAGCATTCTACTAAAAGATCCATTTCCCTGGTGCAGGTGAAATTCTCAGGCATAACAGCAAGCAAAATGGTCTTCAGCGGTACTGCAAAGAGAAGAACAAAAGTAATTAAGAATTATTTATTTAGACAGGTGATTCTAGATAACATGACAAAGATATGTACGCCATTTTATTCATATTGCCACATCTAGAGGCATATGTGCAATCAAAACTATGATCACAATTCGCAAACAAATATATCATAAAAGGGTTGTAAAAATTATCAGAAGAGTATACTTTGGTATACTTTGTAAGGTCACTAATAGAGAAATAAGTTACACAGCACAAACTTCAAGTGATCCTTAAATCAAATGAACTACTAAAAACTTGTGGAACAACTGCAGAGCAGAAAAAGAACAATCAGCCATGAATATACCTTGATGAAGCCAATGTCCTTGGCGTTGCTGCGGAAGCACTGCCTGCAGCACATGAGCCCATACTTCCTAATCAGGCCATGGGGATTCGCACAGACCCGGCTGTCAAAAACGAAAATCTTGCTGTTACTAAAACTATTCAGATTCAGCCCACAAATATCTTTCAAACGTAGCTCATAATATCTTTCAATTCAAACCATATAGTTATTGCATACAAAATAGTTTAAATCGGCAATTTGGCATTTTAGCTTAAAATATATTTCAGATCTTCCCGTTCTTGCTTAAAAACTACAGAAACATAATTATTAGTTACACTAAAAGGACTATTTTACCAAACAGTAAAGTACATCACATGATATCCAAACCACACAAAAAATAAACAAGTGATCAACTGCAAGAAAACTAGTAGATTTAATGCAACACTCACTATTCAATCATATAAGATTCAATCATATAAGAGACTAAAGCCACCACAACGAAGGAACATGATCCTCTGATGTCGGGATTCAGGGCAATCGCGATCCCAGCCATTCCGCTGGGATCCGACGGTGCGCAGGCCACACGCTGGTCACCCTCACCACCGCCCGTCCTGGCTGGACGCCGCCGCGCAGCCCCGCCCTCTGCCCCGGCCTCTGCATTGTCGGATCCGTTCCGCTGGGATCTCGACTTCCCTCAGAGGATCTCGTTCCCACAACGAAACCAGATAAAAGCAACTAGACCTGATGCGACCTACCATTCTGTACAGCAAACTGGGCTAATAAATTTCAAAACAACCCAAAAAATCCATTCTTTTTTTTTCAGTTGTGGCAACCAAACTAAAAATCCTATCACAGATCAACTCTACATCTATATCGTCCAGAACATTTACTCCAACCGGCCAACTGAATGCAGAGGCGGAGCAAACATCTAAGCAGAGAACATACACACATCAAGAACCTACAACGAGATCACCACTTGGAACATACGCACATCATCACCACGGTGCATCCGAATATCAGATCAACGCAGATACAGATCCACGAACTCGTCACACCAGTAACGAAGCATGCAATCCCGCAGCTTGACGACGAGTCGGCGAATGGGACGGGTGATGGGAGAAGGAGAGGGGCACGAACCAGACGCGGGAGCCGGGCCCGTAGTTCTTGGGGTGGGAGTTCCACACGTTGGAGTGGCCCATCCTCGCTGCCCTCGAGCTCTCCTTCCTCTTGCTTCTCGGATGCGGCGACGAAGACGCGGGCGGGGGTGGAGAAGTCGGCGGCGGCGGCGGGTGGTGGTCAGCTTATATAGGGAGGCGGGAGGGGCGGAACCCTAGCTCGCGAGTCTTCTTGGGCCTCATATGGGCCAACCCTATGGGCCTCTCAATATTTTGTTTCTTATTGGGCTTCGAAATTCAGAAAAAAAAACATTTTCTTGTCAAGCCCAATATATTTTTTCTTGTCTAGGAGAGATTCATGCAGCTGTTGCTACTCTCAAAATATGTAACTCTCTCAAACGGTTCATATTCTTATTTGAGATTACGAAACACGGCAATTATAGCCATAGCTACTCTTAAAATCTATAACTCTCTCAAACAATTGATATTCTTATTTGAGATCATGAAACTCAGTAATTGCATCCTAAAGATAGAGAACCATAATTTTTTTATATTCTCACCAGTTAGATATTAAATAGCTATTTATCATAATCACAAGCGGCTCAATATGGCCTTTCATGAAAGCCCAATAATTGTTTGACATGGACATTATGGTCCTTTGAAACTATCAAAGCGTTGAATCTTTTTACGGCTTGGGACTGCTCATTTCTTTCCTCTTTTTTCCACTGCTACCAAACAAATGAAAATGCCCCGCCCATTCTGCGAAATTCTCCTGCGTGTTCTCGAAAAAGAATGCAACAAATTGGGCTTGTTTATATTAGCTGATGCTCCTACCACTAGTGAACTGAAGGAATCAAGAATCAGACATGATCATCCCAGCTGATCACTTTTGGGTGGTCAATAACTAAAGCCATATTCCATTGTGGTGTTAGGCATGCAATTCATCAGGTGATGGACAAGTGTAGGTATCTCTGAATTAATTCACCTTCTCACATGGTAAAATGTAGGCAAGTTGGAGAAAGACAGCAAGAAAAGCCAGTCTTCAGCTATGAGCGGTCACAATTTGTTGTCCCTCCCCACTTGGAGCCATGAGAAGATCTTCCTCAGCTTTCACCTCAGGTTTGCAACCAAGATATTAGCTAGGAAGCAGCTTCTCTGCATTAATGCAGAAGCAGTAGATCCCTGTCCTATCATGTCCTCTTCTATATAGATTTGGCTTATTTATAAATCAGCGTAAGCTTAATGGTTTAAATAAGTTGTTAAAAAAGCTATGTGAAGTTAGCTGTCAAGTTCTAAACGATTTCTGAAATTTGAGCTTATTTTCTGTATAGTATGGTGGAAATAATATGTTCACTTTAGACTTGTTTTGCTTGGTGTTTAATTAGTAATACTATTATCTGGGACGTTTTTTTATATTAGGTGAAGTGGAGATCCAAACAAGCTTGGAAAGCCTCAAAACAGAATTTTTTTCTACTAACAAGATCAAACAAAGGTTTATAGCTTATTTGGATAATAAATGTTACTTTCTAGATATCTTACGAGCAATAAATTGTCTAAAAGAGGGCCTATTTATGCAGGTTGTAGAAATGAGTTAGTCACCTATCATGTATGGTCTTAGGGGTTATTTGATTACCAGTCACACTTTATTACACTTAAGATTAGGTAAGTTTGACTAAATTGGTAGGTATTTAGTTATTGTCATAAACTGCGATAAGATTCTCTTCGGTCCCACATATCAATGACTTAAAAAAGTGTGACAAGATTCATTTAGATTTGTTAAGGTGTGGTAAAGATTTTGATAACCTCAATTTAGACAAGTGTGGCAATTTTTGTTGGCAAATAGTGCCTAGAAACCAAACAGACCCTTAATCCTTCCCATGTTGGTTTTTATGTTTGCAAAATGTTTTAAAATCTACTTCCAATGATACAGATATTAGACCCACCCCATTTTGTAATATAAAAATAACTGGGATATTGATTGCAGGCGGTTTTCGTCATATGCAGGTGTATGCTAATACATGTATAGTGTTTTAGATGGTTGTGTGCATGTCATGACAGAGCTAGCGAAAAATAAATATGATATACATACTAAACTTTATAAATTAATTTCTAAATTAGAAGATGCAACTTAGGAGGTAGACATATAATCGATTTAAGACACGACGCTAATTTGTTTTTGGAGGTGCACTCCCTCTAACAACACGGCTCCATCCCTTTTATGTAATTATGTGCCTTGGCAAAATTGGCCAGAGCCCTAGAAGGGAAGATCTCAATACCAAGTTGAGCAACTTGAAAAGGACAAACTAGAAAGAAGTTCGTTGCATCTGCACTACTCTGAATCTGAAGAATGTTAGTTAGCATGATCCAATCAGTCAATCAATCAATCCAACTGGTGTGCTCCAGGGAGGATAAATACTGACAAGGAACTTGTCCCCTGGCCTTTTGCACAATGACATGATGTAGATGTCTGCACTGCAACATGTTATTTACTCCGTGTGGTGATATTATAATTTATGACCGAATTTGATATTTTATAGTATAATAAATTTAGACAATATTATTGTTAAGATTTATTATATTATAAAATATTAAATCTGGTCTAAGTTTGTTGTGATATACTCATATACATACATAGTTACAAACATGCTGCCTTCTCTCTTGTCCTCTTTGGTGATGGTGATGCCAAGCTAGTTGGCAACTGCCTAACCTTTGTCTGCCCAATGTCGAATCTTGCCATGCATACATACATAGATGCTCTTGGGACTCTTGGAACTAGGAAAATGGTGATGTGTTCGCCAAGTGTGCGAACCGTGCGGCGACACGTGTGCTTGTTGGTTAACAATGGAAGCTAGCCTCAATCTTGCTCAGGCTGCACAGTGTTTGATCAGTTGTTAACTCTGACTGCATAATTGGGTATGTATCTTATGTACTGTGTAGGAGCTCTATGCTTGTTGCAGTTGCTCAGCTACTAGTCTTCTCCTGCCATGTAACCAAGTGGTAACCGTGCCCGCTACAGGCGAGTATGGGCAAACCGATTGGTTGCTTCACAATTCAAATTTGAATGTGAATTTTTTGGAAAATCTGAAAAAACCATGTACATACTATGTAATTTATGATGATTTTTGGTGAATTTGTTTTTCAAAAATATTCAAACCTAGAGTAGTTTTGGAGCATACTTAATAAGATCGATAAAAATAAAATAAAAAAAGTACTATTCGATTGACAAGAGAAGATCTGCACTTACACAAACGCTACACGCAATGCCCTCAAACAGTCAGATCGTCCTTCAAGCATCTGAATCGGAAACTGGGGATCAAAACCAAAGCAACCCGGCCAAAAATATGAAAAGAAGAGAGAGAGAGAGAGAGAGAGAACCATTGCTGCAAGCTTCCAAAAGGACGGCTCCAATAGCTGAAGTCTGAAGTCTGAAGAGAGAACACATGCAGGCCGTCTGTCCATGGACACGTCGCTTTAACTTAGTTCACGTCACGTCGATCCATAATTTTATGCCAGTGTGTCGAGATGAGATGAGATGCGATGCCATTAATTCGTGCATCCGATCTGGACCCAAAGTATTCGGATGCCATGATCTTTCTTTTCAAGTGCGGTTACACTACTACTCTACTTCATGTCATTTGTGTCGATTTAAAATCATCATTGGTGACGAAATTTTAACCATCACCTTATTAGTTAGAAGTAATAGTTTATGAGGGTTTTAGAACCGACGCTCATTGAAACCTATTAGTGTTAAGGTTGTCAATACTATTACGGTACCGGTCGGAATGGCCGATACATGTCATACCAGCACCTAAACCGATACACAGAAGTGCCGTTTCATTCCGGTTCAAATACCGGTCATTCCGGTCTATTCCTGTCATTTTAGCCAGAATTTGCTATACCGGCTATTTCGGTACCGGCCTAAAATATAATCTTAATTCTTGATTTCTAAAAAATATAAAAGGCAAGCTAGAAAGCAAACAATATAAATGTTCAATATTTCAATTTTGTAATCTTGATTCTTGATTTTTGAAAAGTATATAATGCAAAATCACATATTCAACTTTATTTGATATATGCGTTGTATGTACTTAAAGTCTTAAACTAATCTACGTATTATGTTGCATGTAAGTCATACACTATATTTGAGATATGAAGTTATGAACTTATTTATATATATGTCATATTTAATTCTGTTTGTTTATTTGTTAAATAAAATATTATATAAAATAAATTTATATTATTTTATTAAAATTCCGGAACGGTACATCGGTATTGACCGGTATCGAAACATTTTATTCCTAGAGCGAAACTGAAATGGGCTCCGAAATAATATCGACAAGCTTGATTAGTGCCTGTTCGTAATAAAATTAATGTGGTGTCGGTGACTCAGTCAGCAAAGAATATTGCTTTTGCTCTAGTTTGCTCAGGTTGCTTCTAATCCGGTCGGCTAGGGTAGCTTCTATTGTATCATTTTATATTGTTGTACAATATCAGTGTTGCTAATTGGTGACTAACCGATACTACTGATAGTGTGTATCAAAACCGGTTCGAGCCAAATTTAGAAAACTTAATGTTTTGAGTTTAAGAACTAATAATGAATTAATGATACATCTTTGTTACTATTGGTTTGGACACAAGTGACACTAAAAGATCGCCACACAGATTCTATGGTAGCGTGTACCAGGTTTTTAGGCTAACCTTTAGTCAACAACATTTAGTGATAACTGATTTGACTATGGCTAAACTAGCTAGACTGATAATAGTAGAAACAGTAAAGTTTTGCAAAGCATGGTCTCATCTATGTATCATCGATCCGACTCTGAATCGACATTTTTCAGAGCAAAAGAGTTCGTGGTAAGGTTGTCTAAGTTAGTTTCTCCTGCATTCTACAATCTGCACTGGTTGTTTGAGAAATGCCCACGTATGAGACACAATTCGATGATATGTAGAGTACAGCGCTTAGGTTTCGATTCAACGCCGCCATGATTTAGACACTGTGACGTGTCGACGACATACGTAGGTCCCGAGGC
>KE371640.1:354819-373095 GCA_000418225.1 Zizania latifolia | reverse complement strand
ATATATACCTATATATATACATATATATGTATATATATATATGTATATGTATATATATACATACATATACATAGGTTGGCTATACTTACATTACATGTGTATTAAGCACAAGAAAAGAAACTGCAGGCTCTCTAAATAATATCTAGGATAAAGTGTTAGTTTCTCAGACAAGTTATCAAGCCTTGATAATAGGACAGAAAATTTGGTTTGTTCACCCACTAAACTGTTAAGGGTATGTTTGGTTGAGCCGTAGGTTTAAAAAAGTCGTTATGAGTTATGAAAAAGCTACAAAAATGTTTAGTTGAAGTAGCTGTGGATCTATAGTTCATGAAGCTTAATAATAGAAAATGATGATTTTATACCTTAATTAATAACAAATATAATAAACTCATTTGAACTGGTAAAGTGATCGAAAAACGTAAACCGTGAAGTTGTGGAATCCAGGGATGTACAAATTTCACTTTATACTAGCAAAAGACTGTTGCGGTTAGAAAAATTGGTTTCGTCTGATAGTTATTTGGTTTAGCATTTATCTTTCTAATCGAGAAGCTAGTTGAAAAAGCTGAACCAAACTTATCCAAGTAATTAAAGCTGACATTATAATGCGGCTGTGTGGTGATGCCGGGGTCACGTAATGTTTTGAGGTTGCAGTTGGGAATATAATAGCTGGGGCGTCTTATCTTTGGCCTATCCTTTTCTTGGCACTACATGGGAGCATCTTTCACACATTAAGATACACAAGCTCATTGGCTAAAGTGACTTGGATTTGTTTGGCATTACAAATGGCCCCACAATGGGCTGTGAAACTCATGACAGGACAGAATCTTAATTCCCCTCCTCCTTGCCTCACTAGATATCATACATATATGCCAACCTGTTTGCTTCTCAGCAAAAACAGAGCTCTTGGAAGCTACAAAGATCTGGACTTGTTGGGGGAGAGGAAGAGATAGGAGTGCCTTCGTTTCTTCAGAGGGAAATTGGCTGCTGAAATCTTAACTTGAGGTGAGCACAGGGCTCTTGTAATCTTATTTCCCTTGTTTCTTTCATTTCACATGTCTGACATGTCTGCCTGCATGTTTTAGAGTTCAGAGTATGCATGCAGATCTCTGTGTTTTTCTTGAGAGTTCTTGGTTTGCATAGTCCTGTTTTTTGCAGTGAACTGTTCTTGAGATTTTCAGCAGGCCCAATTTCATGTTTTTTCATGTCTTGAAATGCCTTGTAACTTTCTCTTTCATTTTTTCAGTCTGCTACGCCAAGAGCTATTTTACAGCTGTTCTTGGATGCAAAACGATATGCAGCCCTGATAGGTTACATCATGATACCCTGAATTCAACTTTTTTTAACCAATTCTATTGTGAATATTTACAAATCTGGTTTACATAGGAGAATTTTTAATTCAAAGTCCAATTAACAATAGAATCATTGTTTCTCCAAAAGTGCAACAATTCAGAAACCTTCTTCATGGAGCAAGGCACTAGCATAAATACATCAACACTGATGTTGATCCTATTGCCATCTGCAGCAGCAAAAACAAGAACTCAAGAAGTACCAAGAGATGGACAGGGAGCAGATGAGAGTGGCCATCCTGAAGCAAGAACAAATATTCAGACAACAGGTGAGGCAGGCAACACAACATTCTGAAAAAAAGGCAGAGCTTTGAAGCTGTACAAAAATTTCCCACTTACCTCCTATCTGTGGTGCTTGTTGTCTGAACCAGGTTCATGAGCTGCACAGACTGTACCATGTTCAGAAACAGATGATGAGGCAGATGGAGATTGCAAATTTCAATCGAGCTCAGGCAATCGCCGCCGCCGAAACCAAACCAAAATTCGAGCTTTCTTTCGATGAGAAGGCAATCGACCATCGGCAGTTGTACCGTTTCCAAGACGGCAAGATTTCTGCCCCTGCAGAAGAAGAAAAATGCGATCTTGAGCTGAGGCTGGCAACCGGGAGCAGCAGCACGAGAAGCCAGAAAGGCAAGCAGGTGAAATCCTCCAACTCGGACTCCGGCACGGCGGTGTCGTCGACGTCGACGGAGTCCGAGCTGGCGGAGCTGAAGGAGTTCGACGTGGCGGCGGCGGCGGCGAGGTTCCAGAGCGAGAGCAAGAAGAGGCTCGTCGTCGCCGACGAGATGAACCTCCAGCCTCGGTGGGTCAACCAGTGCCTGAGCCTGAGGATGGCGTGAGTGATGGCTCCATTAGCTAGCCAGGATTCTGGTTGTGTAGCCTTGTAGATTGCAGAGAGAAAGAGACGAAGAGATCAAGGAGATGCTGTTACAGTGTTACGTGTACATCAACAGAGATAATTTTCTGCAAGAATTAGTAATGGATTGACCTGAGTGTGTCACGTTCTTGAGTTTTTCTTATGTCCGCCATGGCGCCGGCGCCGTCCTCGTCCTCGTCCTCCATCTCCGACTCCGGCGAGCGGAGATGCAGGCGTTCCGCCGCTCGGTGGGCAAGTTTAGTAGCCGCACTGCCATCGGAGACGCGCTCCTCACGGGATATGCTCCGACCATAGTCACCGATATCTCGACGAGGAGGGAGGCATGATAACGGCGGCGATGGCGACGCCATTGCCGGAGCTCGTTTGCCGCCGCGGTCTCTGCATAAACAGGTGGGTAAATAGGTAAATGCGAACTAATCCGAGGGCCTACTCGCAAATATCATACGAAAGACTTAGTCAACCCAATCTGGACCGCCCATATACGATCGGACGCCTTAAAGATACCTCTCGTGCGTTCCCTTCAAGTGACAGCGATTCAGATTTTGTACCAGTGCATGAAAATGAGCTGCTCTAAGGGCCTTGATGCAAAAATTTCATCCAAGGTAATATTTGATGAATTGCCAATTAAAAAATATATTCGATTATTTGCTACTCTGACCCGTAATCATAATTCATAAATTTAGATAGTCTCACATTCACATGAATATTAAAATCTTTTGAACGACAAATTATCGAATCTCACTCTAATTAGAGGTGTCCAACACTTTCCTTTCCCAAATCAAGACTGCTCATTGTGAGGTCTTGGATCACTCGCAGTGGTAGCAATCCAGATTTTTCTACTTTGTTGCACCTTACAAAGTAAACTAATATGGAATGACTAGAGGCGGATCTATGATTTTAGTTTAACGATGTCACTAAAAATTTATAAACTAATGATTATGGCTTTCAATAAGATATTGATGTGTCGCTAGACAATTCAAGATTAATGGATAAGACATTGTTACACTATGACAACACTACGTACATTTGTAATATTAATTTGCCAAAGAGAAAATATTAATTGAACGCAGAAGTGGTACTGCTTGGATCGATCGACAAGGACAACCAACCGAGCTACCAATGGAGCAGGTGAAATTAAAGGCTGCAGATAACTGAAATTAAGCCGGCGTGTGGTGCAAGTGACCTAAGCTAGCTGCAAACTTGTTAATTTGACTCATAGATTGTAATGTTCTGAAACCTGTCGATACTGATACGCCATTCTAGAGTTTAATAAAATAGTATAAATTTATTTTATATAATATTCTTATTTTTTAAAAAACATATCAACACAATTAAGTATAACATATATGAGTTCATATCTTAAATATAGTCCGTGGCTTGAATGTAATAAAATACGTATCTTAGTTCAAGTACAATGCTATGGGTATCTTAAATAAAGTTCAATATGAAATTTTGACCAATATAATTGGTATTAGTATGATTAGTATTGACGAAAATAACATCTGAATTGATTGGTATAATAATGAAATTAACCAAACAACTGGTACGTCACTTGTCACTTGATATGTACTGTTTTATGTGTCAAAATAATGACACTGCACGTACGAGTGCCCCGGTAGATATATATACACAGGCTTCACCGTGATGATTTTACTGCACGTACGAATGCCTCATCGATAGATATATACACAGCTCATAATCAGTCAATATTCTACAAGCTAATTAGCCATGCATGCACAGCTTGTAACAAATTAATTAAGGTATAAGATCGAGAGGCATCAGGAATCAACTCGCCACGGCAGATCTATTAAGTAAGCATGCATGCTGATCATCATGCATACTTAATCTTTTCTCAGAGACTGGATTTGATTGATCTGGAACTTGGCGTGGTCTTCATTGTTTGAGTGTCTGCAGACTTTATCTTGATCTCCACTGTTCCCTATGTAAATAACTGCACAAGCTGTCCTTATGAGATTGACATATGAGAAAAAAAAAAATCTATGGGAGAGCCTCACAACTCCATCTCTTCATGAGATCTCATCCTAGATTCTTGACACCTCACCATCACCAATCTTAAAGCACCAACTACTTCTCTTACCCTCTCTTCTGTAGCTAGGGGGCATCGATGGCGCAGCAGCGGTCGGAGGCGTCGGTAAACGGTGACGGCGGCGAACCGAGGTGGGTGGCGGCAGCGGCGAGGCCATACTTCGACACTGCCCGTGGAGCACATCCTCTCAGAGCGCGCTCGGCCATGGCCTTCCTGACCACTGAGTGGCCGTTGCCGCGTGAATGCCGCTGGCCACGTCTTCCACACTCGCCGGGTGGATGACGACGATGGGGCGGGCGCTCACGAGCCCTGAAGGTGGCTGTGCTAAAGACGATGCCCTTGACGGACTACCTCGCTCGCCGCCCTCGGCCGCCGCCGTGTACCGATGCCCCTGACTGCCGCCGCGCCACTGATGCCCCTGGCCTACAGAAGAGAGAGTGAGAGAAGTATTTGATGCTTTAAGATTAGTGATGGTGAGGTGTCAAGAATCTAGGATGGGCCTCAAAAGGAGGGTTGTGAGTCCTCTCCCATAAATTTTTTTTCCTAACATTTGCACATTTCTTGTGCAAATTCATGCACACGGCTAGCTGATCAAACACCTTGTCTGCTTGTACTCCGTATCAATTTGGGCGATATGGTTGATCACACAAGTTTTCTTACAACAAAACACGATTTCTTTATTTCTTCAAAAAGAATCATGCATGCATGTTTACATCGTGCTTTGTAAGTCACCACTAGGTGAATACAAGTCTAATAATTGGTGATGACTGTCATTTAGCATATCTGCCAAGCTTTCACACCAATTTCACATTTGATGCACCTATTAAATGATGCAATGATCCACTAGGTACAGAGTGATTAATCAATCATCTTTGTTGGTGGTTGTCTGCTTAAAATAAATAAATAAGATTGATCTAGCATTTAACTACCACTGCAACCTGGCTTTACAGCTACCCCTATAATCTCAAGCTCCTTTGAACATTTCAGATTTTTTTAATCATAAAACTTAGTAGCTATAAAATCTACAAATAAACTAAGTGCCTATTTGGGGGAGCTGATGAATATCTATCTAGTGAGAATCTAGAGAAACTAGTATTTCTTAGCTTCTGTTTATTAGTTTATTTCTACATTTTGTAAATACTGAATTTTACGGTTAGATATTAAGTGAATTGTCTGTCTTTCCTCATCAGCTTAAGATTTTAGGTTAAACTGGTTGGTGCATGTAACTCAATATGGTATCAGAGTCAAAAGAAAATTATAGCTTATATATGTACGGGAGAACAGAAAAGATGGCCAGTTTCTTAGCATCTGTTTTTACAGCCCTAGCCAAAGGAAGGGCATTCTCTGTTGAAGAGGTGTCTGCTATCCAGTACCAAAAGCAAGCTATATATGTTGCCCTGCTCTAAAGTACTGATGAATAGTAGATGACAGATGATAGTTTAAGGGTTTAAACCAACGAATTTAATATTAAAAAATTGATAAAAAGCACTAAAAGAATTTTTTGGATTTTTATAGATTTTTTTTGAAGAAATTACACCGTTTTGAAAGTTTAAAAGGATACATTGCACGGTTCTAAAGTGCCGATGAACGGTAGACGGCAAATGATCCAACTAGTTTAAGGATTCAAATGAAAACGGATGTAGTAATAAAAGTTGATAAATGACTCTAAAAGGTTTTTTATGGAAAAATTCTGAAGAAACTACGCCGTTTTGAATGTTTCAAATGCGTAACGAATCGTAATTCAGTCTAGTGATCAGCCTGTCAAAAGAATAGCACAGTGAGGTGTTTTGTACCACAAAAAGTAGAAGAAAACAATTGTTTATCAGTTGGCCTCTGATTGCAGTCCCGCAAATTAAACTCAACGATGGCATGCGGCACAAATTATGGCCATTAGTTGCATGCTCTGAAACTGAAGCGAAACCACTATCTGATGGCAGTTTCAGAGAAACAAGCAATAGGAAGATAGTTTATAAGCCAGACTTTTCTGTAATTTTAATATTAGAGCTTATCTATGCTCCTTGAGAATATCATATAGTGTTCTATTTAATTAAGTTTAAATAAAAATATATTCACATTTACAATAGTAAATTAATACACTATTAAGATATACTTTACTTGCTTGTATATTTTTCTATAATACCGGTCAAAGTTAAATAAGTTTTTTATATAAAAATGTCAAATAACTTATAATATGTAATGAGTGAGTATATAACAATGTCCAGTGGCCTTAAGAAGGTCCTCTGTATTCCCAAGATGTGTGTGTTTGGCCATGCCAACTTGATTTCTTCCCAACAATGTTGTCACATATATTGAATGTACATGCACACTGCATATAGGATTGAGAGGCACCAGGGAAATGCATATAAGCCCGGAACCAGGAGGTAATAATTATTCTTAAGCAATACAAGTCTTACATAATTAAGTTCGATCGATCGATCGATATATATATTACATCGATAAAAACTGTCCACAATCCATTCCTCATACAATTCGCCTCACATGATTGTTGTAATGAACTGTCCAGAATTCATTCTTCATATTATGGGCCTCACATGGTTGTTGTAATGTCTGCAGCAGTCTTCCTCAAATGTTGGACAAATGGTATAATCGTTTGGGCAAGAGGAATTCTCTAACCTGCAGTAAGATGGAGAATGCAGTTCAGGGGAGCAGAGAAGTTAGCCTCGGTGAGCAGAAGCTGCTCTTTGCACGACGTTGTGTCATCTATTGTCATATGACAGTCCACAGGTTATATGGGTTCCTTTTTTCTTCGTAGACTTGCTCTTTCGGTTGACTACCTGCTCACCATGGAACCGTCGATATCTTCTATTGTGCATGACTAAGGTTAGGATGACATGTTTTCTATGTTTAGTAGAAACCTATTTTTATTTTTTTTCTATGTTATCAAAATATCAGCACCAGCATGATCTTGTGAGTTGGTACCAAACTCACACAACCACACGAAGCAAGGGTAGAAATAGGATTGTGAGGCGATGGGAGTGCACATGTAGCCAGATTATCTTCTTTGCTGCACCTTGGGTGATCATATAGGACAGAGGCCTTCATGCCAGTTTCATATTGAGGTTTTCCCATCCTTTATCCGTCTTTGAAACAAGACGTGTAATTGGATTACCGAGACATGGCTTAATCATGATCAACCCACTCGTTTTGTTGGCCATTGTTACAATGGAAACTGACCGCCTGAAGATGTTGAGATTGATGATCTCACACAAGGCTACGCAAGGTGTTGATTAGATGGAGATGAGACATGCAAGAGACTTTTGATGTCTAAGGACTTATTTGGAATGCATGATTTTTATAGGATTTAGTTCAAATCCTCTAAAAATCATACAAAATTCCTTCGTTCAAAATGATATCTTAATTTGATATTCTCATGACTGTCCCAACATAGAATATTTGATGATTTGTTATATCTAAATAGTGACTTCGATTATTTTCTACTTTGGCCTATAGTCATAAATTCAGAGGATCTCACGTGTCATCTACATACGTAACAAATAATCACATAGCACAAACTTTTTAGTAGCAAATCCTCAAATCTCCCTTTTAAACTTTTAAACCTTGTAATTTTTATTTTAAAAATTCTAATATAAAAGTTGTAAAAAATGTTTAAGGTCATTTATCAATTTTTAGTATTAATTTTATTTGTTTGAACCGTAAGATATTTATTCAAATAGTCAGATCATCTATTTATCTAATCCAATCACCACTTTAAAAAACGATGGTAAATTATGATTATGATTCGAATTGCAGTTCACTTGTAAAAATTCTAAATGCTTGATGATACTATCATAGTATCATACTCATTGTTCTGAAAAAAATAATTTAATAAGGGAGCTATGCCATCAAAGTGATCAGATAAAAATCTAGAGCGTTATAATTCAGCAGAGGTAATATCATCAGCGTGACCTGACTCAAAACATGTGCAATGATGAGTAGGAATCAAAACTCGTCCGTATCATCAGTCGATGGTCCAGTTCAGTAAAAATCGAACTGATAACAATAGAAATCGAATCAATTACCAACCGGTACATAAACTGCTCTCTGGCCACCAGCAGTAGTGACCAGTTTTGCAAATTCTGACCACAGCATGTGCTCAAAAAGCTCAACAAGTGAAGATGGCTGTGAAATACATCTTCCCTAGGCTTTATGGTCTTTTACAGCTGCTCAACCAAAGGTTTTTATAAGAGTACTGTTACGGTGCATTTTACTGGTAATATTACGTTATCAATCAATCTTAGCCATCAATTTTGAAGGTAAATTAGTACTTTAATTGATCATATTTTATGTAAATCTCTACATCACTCATTTCTTAACGGTTTTGCTCTTGTGAAATTCTACTGCCATTTATCAAGATAACAATAGAAATTATTTTAAAACCTTAGATGAAAAAAAATACAAAATTAGGATACATTATACTGCTAGTAGAATGACACCATAAACTTTCTCATTTATAAAGCCAATGCACACTATCATTCTGAGAATCTCAGCCTCTCAGGTAGGTAGCAAGGGAGGAGAAGCTTGATAGATTGGAAATGTTGCTGACAACTTAAAACCATTCTAAAAAATTATTGCATCCTTAGTGTGCCCTACATTTGACAGTATGTATAAGTTCGTAGCTTTGTAGGGCTAGGAGGCACCATGAATATGTGCAATGCTTTTGCTTGAGGTTCCACGAGTTAACAATAAGCTAAGTGTAAAGTGTCCTATCTTTTTAAGGATAAGTATCAATTAACCATCAACCAGATCACTCATTTGTGTCAGCGATGCTGATGTTACACCTTATAGATAGGAGGAAAAGGATCAAGTGCTGAAAAACATATTGTTGGAGAAGCTAGAGATAGGAGGCATCAGGATCACCCATGACACACTCCACTGTTGGAGAAGCTAACTGTCATACCTTCTGTTGGCCAATTAAACTGATGTCTTCAGCAATGGAGACATGGATGCTGTTTTTGTCCGTCTTATCAGTCCAGTTTAACAACAATCAGGCTGGTAACAATAGAAATTGAATCAATTACTACGGTAACTGAATCCAAAAGGTGCTCTCGGACCGCTGCAGTAATGACTAGTTTTGCAAATTATGGCCACAACATGTGCTCAAAATGCTCAACAACACGTGAAGATGGCTATGAAATACATGTGATAGGATTTTGGGGTGTATATATGCAACACGCAGATTGGGGATCAGTTCATTTATATTAATTATTCAGAAATGAGGTTACAGAGTGAAGCAGTATATATTTATACTGAAGCTCAAATTCAGTCCAGGGTAAAACCTGTTGGCTGGATCGATTCACCTGCACTCACTGTTATCAATCCGACAACAGCAAAACAAAAATGAAATTCACAGGCATGAGAGCGATCACCATGTTACAGCACAAACTTTATGTAGTATACTTCATCTAGCAGCCACTGATCACCATTCTTACATGAGAAAAGAACTGATCGAACCCTTTCCCATGATCTGCACATTGGAGGCATCACCAAATTTCACTTGTCCGGTCGCTTGCACGCAGATCACGCAGCTGGTGTAGTTTGTCGCCATTAACTGTAAGTACAAGAATGCACTCCCTGTGCTTCCCCGCGCTGCGTCTGCTTGGTACAAGATCCATAGCTCTGATACCAATTATTGGTCGGATCGATTCACCTGCGCTCACTGTTATCAATCCGACAACAGCAAAACGAAAATGAAATTCACAAGCAAAACGCAGAGAGTGCTTTGATCAGCATCTTCTTGTTCTTTCTGTCCTTTTTGTCATGAACAGCCAGCCGAGAGATTTGATAATTTACTAATCTCAAGGTGTGGCTTAGTATTTATCATTATGATCCATGTTCATTAACACTGATGGTACTATATATTAGTCTCAAGAGTGATATTATAATCAAGGAGAACATCTTATGAGTAGCAAATGATCAATTTTTCCTAGCCACACAGGCTGCCAGTTTGACTGTCTCTCAAATTGCTTGATCCCTCATCATCGCTTGCACGTGGATCACGCAGCTGGTGTAGTTTGTCGCCGTTAACTGTGGGTACAAGAACGCACTCCCTGCCCTTCCCCGTGCTGCGTCTGCTGGTACAAGAGCCATATAGCTCTGATACCAATTGTTGGCCAGATCGATTCACCTGCGCTCACTGTTATCAATCCGACAACAACAAAACGAAAATGAAATTCACAAGCAAAGCGCAGAGAGAGATCAGGCGATGAAAACTGGAACATTGAACAGGGGAATTGGGCCAATTTTCAATGTCTATTATGCTGAAAAGAGAGTACTCAATACTGAATTCCATGACTTGATATGCAAGGAGGAAATAAACATGCAACACTACTTTTATGCTGAATTAACTTTGTTGTGATCATAAAGACTTGCTCTCCAACGCCTCAGATTCTGAACTAACATCAACAAAACCTGCAGTAAGTTGCCATCAAGAATTCAAGATTCTGACATCAATATGCGCTAATTAGAATTAATGGATGAGAATAATCGTGAAATCCTCCAAATTAACTGTTAAACTTACAACGCGTTCATGTCTTGCGTCGTGAAGCATCAATTGTTGACGATGGTGACCCAACTCACGCGACCGCCGACGAAGCAGACCTTTCTGCGATCGAGTGGTCGTACGGCAGGAAACGAGCCGCAGCATGTGTTGCCGACGACGAGGAAACGTCCGTCGTTCAGCGTCACGCCGGCGGGCAAGGGCACCCACTGGCGACGCTCCCCGACGCCGTCGTAGTCGTGACGAAGCGACAACAAGCTGGACACGTCGCCGACGACCCCGCGCAAGTACGGCACGTAGGTGGATCGCCGGACCAAGAGCAGGGTGCCGTCGAGCTCGACAAGGTACCTCCTCGTGGCGTTGATCTTGTCATGCCCCACCGCCTCGACGCCGCAGTGCTGGATGCACAGGCGGCCGCCGACGAGCTCGCGCACGTCGACGCGGCGGAGATGCTCCGACGAGTCGAGCAGGTAGAGGTCGCCCTTGTGGAAGGCGATGTCCTCGATGTCGAACGCGAAAGTCACGGATGTCCAGGCGAACGGCGGCGGCGTCTTCCCCGGCTGGCAGACGGCGACCGTCCCCCGGCTGACGGTCATCGCCGCGACGACGCATGTCGCGCGGGGTGAGTCGGGCGTGGACGACAGGACTGCCTTGTAGATCCGGCCACCGGCGTTCGTCCAGGCCGGCAGCGGCACGCGGTGCAGGGAGAAACCGTTGATCAGGAAGGGAGCCGCCGCCGCCCTGCAAGGAAGGTCGTCGTCTGCCGGTCTCGCAGGCGAAGACGGCGTCCCCGGCACGAGGACAAGCCAGCTCCCGATCCCGCCGCGGCAAATGGTGCCGCGGGCGTCCGCCGGGAGCGGGACGCGGGCGCGGGCGTCGACGTCGTCGTCGTCGAGGCTGATGCAGAAGCCAGGATTGGGGTGCCACGGCACGGCCGGGTGCGGCCGGGCGCGCCACGCGGAGCGCCACTGCCGGCACACGAGGGGGAGGCGTGTGCGGTCGGCGAAAGAAGGGAGACGGCGGAGGACGCAGCCGATCACATCGTCGGGGAGATCTGACCAACAAGCCGATGGAGACATCGCGACTCGGAAACAATTTTCTTGCGCTTCCGCTCGCGATCGTCGGGTAGCTAGGGTTTTATGGGATTTGATCGATCACAATATCCATGATTTCCTTAATATTAGAAACCATAAGCTCCACTATAAGTACTCAAGTCTATATGTATCGCTCAGAAATTCTCTCAGGGTATATGGTTTTTCTCTAAATATAGAGTATATTCCTTATTATATGGTACTACATTAGAGAAAGAAACTTTATCTTATATTACGCTTCTATATTGTTTTTCTACGTAATTATTTATTATCAGAATATCTATATTATACCTAGTACTAGAGAGCAAGCTAATAGATTAGATCTGTCTATATCCGAATGATGCCACGTGAACCACACATTCTCCTGTTCTCCACGTGTCAAGAAAAAAAATCTGGTGGGGTGGTCCTCATTCCCTTCCTTGTGAAGAGACCCTCTAAATTAAAGCCATGTGGAGGTACTGATGATCCAATGGATAGCAAGAGGGGATAGTAAGGGGAGCATGGCCGACTAGTAGGGGGCGGCATGACCGAAAGGGCCGAAGCGGCGACGCGGGAGGACGGCGTGGCCGCGGTGGCCTGCACGGGAGTGGGGTGCGAGACGGAGGGGCGGTGTGGGATGGTGCAACGCGGATGGCACATATGGTGGTTGACGGCGTGGGCCGACGCGTGGGAGGATGCGGCTGTGGTGGCCCGCTGAGGGTTAATGTTTTGATACTAATTGTTAATGTTTTGGTAGTTATGAAGTTCCTTTAGACGCATATACTCTTGGATGTATATAAACTTATTAACTATAAATATAGCACAACCATATTTAATATAAATAAAATAGAAAAAATATATGCATTAATTAATTGATTCTTGGCCACTGAGAACTTTTCCAAAATACGAAGAATTAAGAAAACAGATGGAGTACTATATCACGTATACTTACTTTGCACCAGGAGTTAAGAAAGAATTACACTAGAAAAAACGTGACATTAAACACATTAATTTCTTCGATTCTCTTAAAGCCTCTCCTCTCAAAACTATATGTATGATGTTTTGACTCTATTTTACAGTGTCTTAGTTGATATAAGATCCATTAGAGATTGATATTATTTATTATGGATGCACCGAACAATTTTACAATTAATTAATATAAGAAAATATTGTTCTATATTACTTTTAAAGAAATTTCAAAGCGTCCCTGATTTTATCTTGATCAGGGCCTCTAAAATGCTAGGAACGGTCGTGTCTAGTATACGTCAACACTATGAACCAGATATCACTCGACTATATATTTGTATCAGTGAGTAGCTAGCTGAATGTACTCATGCTACAGCCTATTACAAACAGGAGCAGTGTGCAGTTGCACCTTGCTCGATCGAAGGGCGACGAATAGAGTGCAAAAACTTGGTATATGTTTGCTCTAATAGGACTGGGAGGCATCAGGATAGCCCATGACACATCTCACTGGGTAGAAAGCTGCACTTGGATCAGCCATGGACGATTGGCCAGCCTGAATTGTACAGAAAGACACAGCTCTCGCGCCCATCGAGTTTCTTGGTCTCGGACAATGTTTCACACACCTGACGCAATGCTACAGTGAGCTCAAAAATCTGAATCTTGTCTACTTCACCAGTGCACATAGATTGGTTCTACACAGTAGGTAAGAAATTATGTTTTATCTGGGCAATGTATGTCGTTTTGTTCATTCTGTGCATTTTCAGGCCTAAAATTGAGATCCAGAATAAAATGAAATGAAGAGTTGGTTACTGGAATTCTCTGAAATCTGTCCGTTTTTCTCCTTCTCCAAGCTGTTCAATTTATCAAACGGAAATTTATTTAGTGATGGATAACACCAATAAACCATACTGTTGAGAAAAACACGAGTCTATCCTAACATGCTAGGATGAGAAATGCGACAACCAAGCTTAAGCTTGCGAAGCATGGCTAAGCTTGAAAGAACATGAAGAACACAATAGTTTTATCTAGATTTAGACCTCCCTCAAGATAACTAATAACCTTATGTCCTACTATGATGGATATTTGTAGGGCTAATGTAACAGCGTAAGCAAATACTAGAACTAGCCCTAATGACTTCTACTTTGGTTTAAAGTCTCTTGCTCACTTGACTAGCCCTAATGACTTCTACTTTGGTTTAAAGTCTCTTGCTCACTTGCATCTGCCTTTGTCGATACTGTATGGACCGATGTTTGTATGTATGAGGTAAGACCGATAAACTTCCATTTTGGAACCATTTAACTAAAGATTACACCTAAAGTTATATAAGGGTAATAGTGTAATATACCATATAGATGCAGAGGTAATAATTACATTTACATCATTTTTCTTATTGGGTGTTTAGTTCCCGAGGGCTAAAGTTTAGTTCGCTCACATCGGATGTTTGGGTGCTAATTAGAAGCATTAAACATAGATTAATTATAAAACTAAGTACATAAATGAGGGCTAATTCGCAAGACGAATCTATTAAACCTAATTAGTTCATGATTTGACAATGTGCTAATGATGGATTAATTAGGCTTAATAGATTCGTCTCGCGAATTAGCCTAGGGATTCTGCAATTAGTTTTATAATTAACTCATGTTTAGTCCTTGTAATTAGCATCTGAACATCCGATGTGACAAGGACTAAATTTTAGTCGAGTATCCAAACACCTTCTTAGTCGGTTGCTTTACGAGAATACCGAGGCATCTAGCATTTAATGTTAGTCTTGCAGTTTGCAGGTGCTAGTTGTGTATAATCATATGACAGGTCTAGGTGGCCCTTGATTCAGCGCCCTCTAGTCTTCGGAGGGGTGCATTAATTCGAATGCTGATATAATCTCTAGAAGCTTCTCTTGTTCTTCAGAGGTCCCCTTTAGTAACGAAGCTCCTCTGTTTGGCTTTTTGACGGGTCATGGTTTTCTCTGGTAATCGAAACATCATATGCGACGTATATACTGCTACGAGAATATTTCTCCAACACATATGGTACATACTATGTCTACAAAAAATTCAGAACTTAATTTTCTTGTGACGATTTGCCCCCACCATATATAGTGTGAATCTATACATATGTGGATCCATTTACGGTACCCTCATTACCTCATAAAGAGATAATAGTTAAAACTATTCTGGACCGTCGATTAAGTGTGTTTAAAATAATTAATTAAAAAAGAAAATGGGCTAACTAGCTTGATTGCAGAAAGTAATCTGCATGCATGTCGCCCGCACGGAAAGTTTATTGATTATTTCCTTTTTCTAGTGTATGCAACAATTAATTTACTAGCATACAAAAAAAGAAATTAATTGCTGTATGTATGTGGGCCCGCACATATTAAAAGAAGGTTATATGACCTATTACCTCTAGGAGGTAATAGGTCACCAATTTCAAATCTGAGCCGTTGGATCGTATAGATTGGACAGTTCACAAAATTTAGGGGCACCATAAAATTCTCCACATATGTTTCGTCGATCACTGTCGATTTTAAGATTCAAAACATGCATATATACATGCTTCAGTTACCAGAGCAAATTAAATGAATATTTTCGATCAGTTGAGAAAGAGCTAAAATAATAATCAACACCTATTTGATAGGATTCGGACATACGAATTGGCTGGCAGCCCTCTGGACGTACTTCGGAAACGAGATATTTATCGAATGCTCTCGGGTTTATCGAGTATATTCTCTTGGGTACTCAGCAAATATGGATAACGTGACACTCGGTAAAATCGTGCCAGAACGCACAGAATCGCGCCACGTGACATGTTCTGGCACATTTTACCGAGTGCTACGCCGGGCACTTGGCAATCTGCCAAATCGGGCGCCCCCTCCTGAGCGCCACGTGTCTAGGGTTTATCGAGTGTCACGCTGGGTACTCGACAAACAAGCCGTCACGTCACGTTGCCGGGGGACGTTAGGCACTTTTTTGTACCGAGTGCCATGCTAGGCACTCGGCGAAAGGTTCGTCTAGTGTCCGATAAAATACACTCGACGAACTAGTAATTAAATATTCTATAATATAAAGTTAACAAATAGATTAGAAAACTTAATCTAAGCAATAAGTAATGCCGAAGAAGATTTTTTTTCGAAAATCTTTTTAAACATGGTTCGAATAATAATAATTCGGTTGAAGAATGATTTTTTCTGAAAAATTCATAGTCGATCAGATTAAGAAATACCGTAGCTAGTGGATCTTAATTAGCAGGATTTAGATGCAATGAACGAATTTATTTACTCTTAATGCAAATGACAAGCATATCGCTTTTATGTCCAAGGAACAAATTAGTTGACCCCAGGAGTTCTGAAACACTGCTAATTACCATACCCTTGCAAAAAACACTGTTCATCATGCTAAGAATTATACAGTGAGCATCGAAGTTATTAATGTCATCTCTTATTTATCCTTGAGGAGAACATATCACTTCCAAATCTCGCTACAAACTTAATTCGTAAGGGATCGAACTGAGATGAAGTAAACTCAAGCGATTTCAACAATTAATTGCATCCATAAAACTTGTGATCTGAAGTACAATGCAGTCATGCAGAAAAATCATGTGCCAGAGCAGTGCACTGCCAATCATCAGATTATTTGTAGCAGCAGTAGAGAAATTAAAGCAAAATAGAATGCTTAATTGGCTGCTAGTTGAGTTGTGAGAGGTATATTAGAGTATTTTCGAGAGAGTCCAATATAACTTCCTATCTCTATTATTAAGTTTTTAGTCGATTAAAATGTCTTTCTAAAAACTTCTCTATTTGATTTTTAATTTTTAGAGATCTTTAAAATCTTCCTCTATTAAAGGAGTGGCTCTCATTCCCTATACACTCCGATCCTACCTATCGGTAATATAAGAGATAGAAATAAAAAAAAGAGAAGATGTTTGATAAGTAAGATCTATCTATCGGTGATAGGAGATTAAACTATAGAAAATATGATATCGAGAGTCTGCTGGAGGATAGAAAGATTTAGATATTAAACTTTATTAATTAAGAGTACTTCCTATATGATAATATTGAAAGTAGATTTTTAGGCATCTTTTGGAGATGCTTTTATCTTAGACACGGATATATATATGAGACTTTCTAGCTACACTACGAGAGAGAAAACAGAGAGTCTAGGATTTGGAAGCATCAGGAGTATGTGCAGTACTGATAATGGATATCAACTCATTTATATTTGTTAGATATATAATTTTAGAGTCAAATAGCATAATTTTTTATCAGCATTTGAGTGCAGAAAGCATCTCCAAGACTCCAACACAAGTTCAACTCAGTTGACAGGTATTCGCCATTGAGCCCTAGTTTGTATTGAAAGCATTCAACGGTTTGCTGGGGTAACCAGCTTTACATCAAGGACAAGTATGTGACAACCACCATCTACTAACATATAGGCAACACCCTGCGCACATAACAAAACAAGTTTTAAACAGCCTGCCAAGTACGTCCCAGACCTTCGGAGCAACATCACATCACATCTATCCACTTGACATCACTATCAAACAAAAAGCTCCAGCTAATACAAAAGATACTAAATCATCACTACAACCAACCACCTTCATACTTACTCCGTCAGCCCTCCACAATGTTTCTTTCCCTTTCCACTTGTGCTATCATATGGAAATTGACAAGGGGCAAGTCCAACAATTTTGACACTTCTTCTTGAGCAGATTGGCACCAACATAGTCCCCCGAGAGAAAAAAGATACCATTTTAAACAGAAGACAACAAGCATTAGAAAGAATCGAATTCTGAAAAATAAATTCGTTTCGAGTCTGCCAAATTGACCAAAGGCCAGCTGCTAACACCCCCGTCAAAAGTGATGATTTATTTGTCTCCCCCCTCATTCTATCCAGCAAATCAACCAATGATTCTGTTATTTTCAACTCAGTTGAGAGGTATTCGCCATTGAGCCCTAGATGCAGATGCTATTATTCATCTATGAATCTGCAATCGAGGTCATATATTCATCTTTGGAAGACCTTGCCATGTCATGCTACTTCAACAAGCCAGCAGGAAGTAGTATCTTAGCGTCTCCAACTCAATTTCAATTCAGTGGAAAACTTATTGTTTTCAAGATTTCTCATCAATAAATATGAGAACATATGAGATTAATCTTCCAGTTCCAGAGAGAGAATTGTTTTAAAACAGTAATATTTCAAAAAAAAATTATGCGTAGAAGCAATAAAAAACGTGAAGCAATCCATATGTAGAAGTACGGGTAGTATGATAGTAAAAACAAAGAAAAATTGTGAAGCACATCAGGAGATCTCATGCTAATATTCAACTATGTATGAAAGGAACGAAACGTCTTTATTCATCGAAGAATTAAATCACTAGCACATAATGCTAGCCTAGATAGACCAAATTTAGCATGGCTAATGACTAATTAACCGGTGAAATTAAAAAGTGATGGATCG
>KE371640.1:316480-331293 GCA_000418225.1 Zizania latifolia | reverse complement strand
GTGACATACTCAATGACATATTTAGAATTTTCTCTCTATATAAGGTGAACATATTCTACTCTCTATGTACACATGAGAGTTACCATCCACAAGTCATAGCATCGAAGAATGGGATTGGGATGCATCAGGAATACAGCTACAACGCTCAACGAACTCTGTGAGTTTTTGTTTACACTGATCTTGATAATCTAACAACTGAAAACAAGCCATCTTACTGCATGCAACAAAATTCAATTGACAGGGCGTGGAAGTACTTCAGGGTTTTCCTCCTTATGCCAATGACAAACTGAGGTTTTTGGAATCTAATTAGGCATCCTTTCCCACTCTCACTACATCAAATTAAGGTGGTGTACGGCAATGTAAAGAGCACCAAGCTGATAAAAAATTCTGCCTAAAAATTGCAATATATGTATAGATTGTGAGATGCAGTAGAATGAATTACAATTTTTGATCTCCTATCGAATTGTTTAAAATAATTTATATCGTTATCTTGATTAGTGATAATAGAATTTAGAAATGGTAAAATCATCTAAAAAACAAGTGATGTAGAGATGACAACCGATTGTTGAAAGAGATATATGTAAATTCTCTAATAACGATTATACCCAAAATATAATCAGTTAAAATACTAATTTAGCTTTTAAAATCGATGACCAAGATATATTATATATCGAATAGGCGTGTGCTTCTCTATGGATACATTAATTGTCACTCATGGATGCATAACTCAACTCTAAAACTGTTACCATTAATCAAGATAATAGTAGATTATTAATCAAGATAATAGTAGAGATCATTTTTAACTCTTAGATGAAAGGAGATTAAGGACTAAGATTCGTTAAGTTATACTGCCAATAGAGTTAATGCACCTTAACATTAGGTGAAAAAAGTAGGTACATGGTTAAATACTGCTTTCTGAAAGTCTATAATGGGCTCCATGCTGCATTGGCAAATGCAATGGCGATGGTCGATGGAGAATTCATATGCCGAGTGCTGCGCCTTCTTATTGTGAAGAACTTCGCTGGCTCGGCGATAGCAATAAAACCACTAGGATTGTGAGGCCATGGGAATGCACATGTTGAGAGATAATCTTCTTGAATGTACCTTGTTTGATCCTATGTCACAGAATCCTTTTTGACAGCTTTGGCTGCAGTTTCATGTTGAGGTTCCGTGAATCTTTATTCGTCTTTATAGGAATATGTGTGGTCTGAAGAACATTGAGACATGCTTTATCATGTCAACTAACTTGGATCATGCTGGTCGTTTTGTTGGCCAGTGTTAGCATGGAAGCTGACCTGAAGATGCTGAGCTTCATGATGTCCACACAAGGCTATGTTGATCATTAAATAGAGATGAGAGTATGAGACATGTTCTTGGTTGCTAATAATTGAGTATAGTCAACAACAGTCACATATGTAATTAAGTCTGAGACTCTTCAATGCCCTTTTATTTGTAGATATGGGCATGCAAGCTATCATAATTAATTTGTAGCAATAAGAAATGGCTATCAATTTAGCTAGGTTTCCAATAAATACTAGCTTTGTTTCATATTTGACATTTTTGAAATTTAAAATTCTCCAACTTTAATCAAGTTCAAATAAAAACTCATTAATATTTATAATATTAAATAAATACACTATTAATATATATTTCATAGTCGATTTAGTGAAATTAATTTGATATTATAACTATTGATATGTTATTTTTATATAAAATTGGTTAAGTTAGATAAGTTTAACTTCTCAAAAATCAAACAGTTTATAATATATAATGGACGGGCGTGGCAATATTCTCGCTTGAATGATTTAATTTGATTTTACAAGAAAAAAATGAAGAAGCTGAAGAGACAGAGTCGGATAGTGCTGCATTCGGGAGTAAATTCAGAACAATTGCTATTTGATGAATGACATCCAAATATTAAGTCCGAGTGTTAATGTAGAAATTAAACCACGTTTTCTAAGGAATCTTGTTTAACAATCATCTGCTACAGGAGCTGAGCTAATGACTGAGATTCGTACAAATTAAGTTGAATCCGAAACATAATCGGTAAACAATTAAGTTGGGGAGAGATAGAGTGAGAGATAGTTTCGTTACATCTCCTACCTGTAACTGAAAGATGAAAGAAATGACTTTCTTGAGCGTTAAACACTGAAAATTTGCAGAGTCGTCCGTCCAAGACTAATGGCTTCAGTAATAAGATGAATCACTTTTCTATACGCATTGAGAGCACTGCATTGGAAACAGCTCCTCTGCAGTTGGCAGAGGAGAGGAGCCAACCGCGAAGGCAGTAGTTTGATCCAAGTCATTCGATTGAGAATCGACAGGACGTGTGAAGTTCACATCAGTTACCACGAAGTCTTATCTCTATCTACTGTGAAGTGAGTCCTACACCGTGGAACCTTACTTTTGTACCGTCGGATCTTGTCTAGATGGTTTAGATCGGATGACTAAGCTCAAGAGTTAAAGAATGTAGAGGATCTCATTTCTACTTCATGCATTGAGCTGCGGTCAATTAATCATGATCCCTCCCGTGCCAATACATTCATGTTATTCTCGAATAAAAGGCAGAGATCTCATGGTACTAAAATATGAAGGAAACAAATTAAACGTATTTATTTATGAAATAATTAAATCACTAGCACATAGTAAATGCTAGCCTAGATCTATCGACCAAATTTAACAAAGTTAACGAATAATTAACCGGTAAAAATCAAAGCGATTGATCGGACAGATACCATTATCAAGAGCTAGAGTGATAATGAGTGGGATTAGAATGGAAGACACTTGAAAAGCCTCATGAACACCTCTTTGAGACATGGACGACGGCGAGGAGCTGGCTTCTCCAAGCTGCCATGGAAGCGCTTGCACGTGTCGTCCTTGCAGCGGCAGGCGGACGCCACCTTGTACAGAAGGACGTTGCCACGTACGGCCGGCTTGTTCATCACCTTGATGTCGCAGCGGAGGATGATGTAGTCGTCGTCGTCGTCGCCGCCGACGTGGTACTCCGGCGTGTCGAGCTCCTTCCTGCCGATGAACCTCCCGAAGCCGCAGGCGGTGATATCGCGGCGGTACGAGTTCTCGAACGTGTGCCTGATGATCGGGCGGCTGTACAGGAGCGCCGTCCCGTCGTCGTCGGCGCGGCAGCGCCGCCGCAACAGGCTGAACCGGACCTCGGCGCAGACGTCCTTCGACCAGCCGACGAGGTCGAGGTAGACCGATACGGCGCCCATGTCCATGGATAGGTAGCCGTTCGGGTAGAACAGGATGCGCCAGGTGTGGCCGGCGGCCTTGAACTTGGCCGACGTGAGGCGCTCGCCGTTGCCGAGCAGCTTGGTCTGCGAGTAGCCGCTGATCTTGAGAAGGTGGCTCCCCGCCGTCGCCGACACGGCGATGGTCGACGCCGACTGCGGCGAGTCCGGCGACACCATGGTCGGCAATGGCATGGCAATCAACCAACGAATCACAGATTGTGACTATTGAGAATGGAAATTTGTTACCCAGATCCGATGATGCTGCAGCTGAATCAGTGAAAAGCTACAGAATTTATAGGGAAATTGTAGGTCACATCACCGTGCGTGCATGCGTTCGTCTTGAGAAAATTAGTTGTGATGCAGCAACAGAAATCCCGTAGGTGTTGGCAGCGGCTATCAATGTGACCTTTTCTTCAGTACGTTGCGATCAGTTGAGTGATCGAGTCCACATGTGTACGTATATGTATTTAGTATTTTATATGGGTTTATTTACGGTACTCATTTACCTCTCCGAGATAATAGTATAAATTAATCTGAATCCTTAATTAAATGTGTTTAAAATAAATAATAAAAAAGAAAATACGGTAACCGGCGAGTGAATAACCACCTCTACGTAATCTACGGTTAATTGACATGCAACCAACGGCCTGATTTTTTGCATGCAGACGATGTTTATTGCCATGCAAACAAAATTGTTGCGCTGCATGCAGCTAGTTTCTTCGATGGGACTGATTATTTTCTCAAATTACTAGATTGTCATCTAACTGCGCGCGTTGATCCTCCGCGTCGACGCCGGTGGGCAAGCCGGCAAAAGCTGTGTCGATCCTCCGTGCACGGTGTCAGCAGGCAGGCCGCCGGCGCCCACTGGCCGCCGGAGACAATACGTCCGATAGAAGGGGTAGACAGAGGACCAAACCGATAGTTGAATATTAGCAGGGCCGGATCTAAGTGGAAAGAAAAGAGATGGAAAGTCTGTTGTTGCGTGCATGTAAAAAGAAATTAATTATGTGGGTCTCGTACGTATGAAATGAATGTTATATAACCTATTACGGTAATAGATCAATAATTTTAAATCTGAGCCGTTGTATCGTATAGATTGAACGTTCCACAAAATTTCGAGGATACTGTAAAATTCTCCTTTTATATTACTATATATGCATATTTCTATACCTAGTATATGTACCTCTTGGCATAGAAATTAGTCTACAAAAATGTACAATATAAATGGTTAAATGGTATATGACCGGCTACTCACTTGTGTAGGTGGTACTGTGCTATCCGTGGACACCATTCTAGCCGTCGTCTCGCCGATGGAATAGGGAAACGGCGCAAGGTGCTGCGACAACTCAGGACAAGTTTACAAACACACTCTTTTTTCATTTTCTTTTCCACACAATTGGTACTCTGTACCATTTTTAAAACATTTCACAAAACCCATTTTTCTCCCACTCCATTCATTATTTTTTCAGTGATACAATAGAACGAACTTAGGACAATCACAGGTTTCACAAAGGAATTAATGGCACACAATTTCAATAAAAAGCTACATGCAATAATTTAGGTTTTAATCGACTTAACCGCATTAGTGATTGTCGTTAAGCAAACATATGTGTACTAAACATACTTTTGTAAAAAATAGTTTAACAAGATTAAGAGCAAGAATGATCAAAGAAATAATTGCCTTGATCTATAAAGTACTCAGAATCAAAGTATGGGTCTTCCAGCGTGTTGTCTTGATTTTCTTCTAGAGCGACGATTACCGAAAAACAATACAATAAATAAAACATACAAGAGAGATGGGCTTCTGGTTTGGGCCTGCTAAGAATAAACTGAGAAAATGACTAATGGTACTGTTCATATGGGCCCAACCAGGAAAACAGATCACCAGAAAAAGATATGGAACACTGTTCATTTGTGAGGCCCGGCCAGCTAGCAGGCCGGCTGAGCCGAAGCGCCGATCGGAGAGAGGGGGCTTCGCCATGGAATTGGGCGATCCCTGGTCAGTTGGTGTCTGGTGGTTTATTGGGCAGCCCATTGGCCCATTTGCAAGGCTGCAGCTCATTGGCTATCTCTTCGTTGAATCATTGGCTCATTGGCTCATTGGCATTGCGTAGGGTTAGCACTACTTCCCTGTTCACTAAGTTATGGCGGCGGCGGAGAGTCAGAGAGCTTAGCCACTACCCATTGCTCACGCAGCCACGCAGACGCAGGAAACAGCATGGCGCCAGCCGCCAGGGCGCAGCCGCGTGGGCCACATCAGACCATCAGGGCGCAGGCGCGCCGCAGCAGCCAGCACTACAGCAGGCGCAGCCGGGGGCCACCGCGCTAGGGCGCAGCAGGGCGCCACCGCACCAGGCGCAGCCTGCAGCTTCACAAATCCCAATCCTCACCGCAGTCACAGCCCACAGGTTAGGGATGAATATGAATGTCAAAATATTCGAATTATTTATATTGGTATTCGATAAATTATAAATATAGATATTCATATTTGTATCTAAATTAAATGTGGACGATAAACGGAAACATCCGAATTCGTTTGACAAATATGGATATGAAAACGAATATTCGAATTTCTATTGAATGTGTATATGAAAATGGATACATCTGTATCTTTTTTAGGATTTCACATAGACTAGATTTTTAGAGACTCAGGATGACATAGCATCATTATATTAATATGTGTGGTTTATTTATTCTTTATGTAATTATAAAATACTTAAGTTAGCGGGGGTTTTCTAGCAGTACAAGGCAGTAAGATATTTTCAACTTTGTTTGAGCTTAAAAATATTTCTACACTCAATATACAACATAACTTATTCCATGTAAAATTTTTGCATTTTTTAGATCCATTTGCTATTTTTAATTCATTAATTGTGTTTCTAGGATTTAAATTGAAATAGGTGAAATTTGAACAGCAAGTGCCTGAAATAATACACCAAAATTTATAGAAAAATTATATTCATGTTTTTGAGTCTATTTTTAGTTCTTATCCACTAAATTAAAAGAAAATTTAAAAAAAATCTAGGTTGCGACACTCGATCAGCAATGTTGAGCTTAATGATTTTTAATTCTAAAAAACATAAATAAAGTCTGAAAAATATGAGACTTATTATGGTATTTTGATATGATACGTAGATGCTGTGATAAAAATTTAAAAATATTTCAAGAAAGTTATCATGTAGAATGTTAAGAAACCAGAGATTCTCCAAGGAAGAATTAAGGTTTAAATAAGGAATGTGTTAGAGTTAAAAATAAATTAATTGTTAAATATTTGTTTGAACTTGAAACTTTTTTTACAATCAAAATACAATATAGCTTATTCTATGTAAAATTTTAGTATTTTTCTAGATCGGTTTACTATTTTTAATTCATTAAGTGTTTTCCTAGGATTTAAATTGAAATAGGTGAAATTTAAACTACAGGTGCATGAAATAATAAACCAAAATTTATAGAAAAATCATATTCATATTTTTGAGTCCATTTGTAGGCCTTACCTACTAAATTGAAAGAAATTTTGAAAAATCTAGGTTGCGACACTCGATCGGCAATGTGGAGCTTAATAATTTTTAATTCTAAAAAAACCAAATAGAGTCTGAAAAATACAAAACTTATCATGTTATTATAATATGATACATAGATACTGTGATAAAAATTTAAAAATATTTCGAGAAAGTTATCACGTAGGATGTTAAGAAGCCGGAGATTCTCCGAGGAGGAATTAATGTTTAGAGAAGGAATGGGTTAGATTTGAAAGCAAATCGATGGTTAAATCTTTGTTTGAACTTAAAACTTTTTTTACAATCAAAATACAATGTAGCTTATCTCATGTAAAAATTTGATATTTTTCTAGGTCAGTTTACTATTTTTAATTCATTAAGTGTGTTTCTAGGATTTATATTGAAATAGGTCAAATTTGAACCGTAAGTACATGAAATAATAAACTAAAATTTGTATAAAAATTATATTCATATTTTTGAGTCCATTTTTAGGCCTTACGCACTAAATGAAAAGAAATTTAGAAAAATCTAGGTTGCGACAATCGATCGACAACGTGGAGATTAATGGTTTTTTAATCAAATGAAGTCTAAAAAACACGAGACTTGTCGTGATGTTATAATATGATATGTAGATGCTGTGATAAAAATTAAAAAATGTTTGAAAAAAGTTGTCACTTACGATGTTTAAAACCGAAGATTCTCCAAGGACGAATTTGGATTTTAAAAAGGAATGTGTTGGGTTTGAAAGCAAATTGACGGTTAAATTTTTGTTTTAATTTAAAACTTTTTCTACAATTAAAATACAACGTATCTTATCCTATAAAAAAATTTGGCATTTTTAGGACAGTTAGCTATTTGTAATTCATTAATTGTATTTTTAGGATTTAAATTGAAACAGGTCAAATTCGAACTGCAAGTGCATGAAATAATAAAATAAATTATCCGAAAAAATTAAATTCATATTTTTGAGTCTATTTTTAGACCTTACCCACTAAATTTAAAAATGTCTCACAAAATTTGTCAATAAAAAAAGGAAAAACACAATTGACAAAATTTAAAATAATAAAAAAATTGTTTGCCAAGTGCTAAATTTGAGACACTCAACAAACAATTTGTGTTTACCGAGTGCAAACACTCGGCAAACAAAATTTTCACATCTTTCGCACCCGGCGCCAAAATTTTCGTATTTGATGCCAAAAAAATTCAAGTTGAACTTAGTAAACATCCGGATTCATATTCGAATTTGAGTTGTCCGTTTTATATTCGTATTCGTATTTAAATCCGAAATAAAATATGGTAAATAGTGATATCTGGATTCGATTTCATCCGTATCCGATCCGAATCCATCCCTACCACAGGTACATGAAAAACCTAGTACAATTTATCTTAAACTTTACGTGTGAGTATGTGAGTTGTGACCAGTGAGTATATTGCTTAATTTAATTCATTGATAGAATTGCAATGGAGGAGAAAACAACATTGCTTAATTACTTTACCAACCATTTGAGTGACACCCCTGACACCCCATGAGAGCACAAATAGATCAAAGAGGCATCGAATATAATTTGATTCTAATGAAATTTTTGCCGATTCAGCAAAACGAATACCAATAGATGATTATGATCCTAAAACTAGAGATGAAGTGAGGAGAACATATTTATTGAATGGTCCAAATAGAGTACCTAGACATGTTTTTCTAAAGATATTAGATGGTAAGGTTTAGAGATCCTTTCAAATAAATTGGTTCAATTTGATTGGTTGTAATATAGTGTTACTTAACAGAATTTAGGCTTAAACTTTGATTCTAGCCCACCCTTCATTTTTATCCTGGATTCGCCTCTGCCTGGTGCCGGTCGGTCCGCCGGTGTTGAAGATGAAAGGAGAGGACCGAGGGCTATCGGACTTTGATTTAATATTGGGTACACTCTAAGGCTAGCAGTGCTGTCCAATTGGTCTACCATGCACCGTAATGGGCCTAGCAACAGCGAACCCATGTGGTTCTTCAAGTGGTTCGACGCCGGCGAGCTCCCATGACTCCGTGACAACCGGCCGCGTCCAACTAACGGGACATGATCATGGGGTTCGACTCTAGCTACCAGCAGGAGGAATCAGCGAAAGATGGTACCTTGAACAGGGCGGGACAGAGGTGGTGCGTGGCAGTGGCGACCTGGACATCCGGCTAGCGGGCGCCGTCCAGCGCGTTGAGCTGCAAAAATGGGACCGGCAGAAGTAGCTGTTGTGCAGTGCGCAGGGCATAGCTACAGGAGAAAGTTCTCGCTTTGGGCTGCTGCTAAAAAATTCGAAGGATTACAGATTTTGCTACTGTTCCCTCTTGAGTGGATTCTAAAATTTGAATCACCCGCAGCAGGTGATAATTACCAGAAGCGAAATCTGGGGAGGAGGGAAGAATTAAAGAGATTTGGATGAATTTCAGAGGGAAGGTCTTGGAATTTTGAATTGTCGGATAATGAACAGTGAAAACCGCTTGTTTGATTTAACTTTTATTTTGGCACTCAAAATGCAAAATCAACACAAATCCAAACTTCACATTTAAGTTTTTATTAACATACCCTTTTCATTACGCTAACATCGTACCGGGTATTACCCACCTATAGTATGTTTTTGACCGTCACAGCCTCAAATAGTATGTATCAAGAAAGGAAGGAAGATAAGTAGGATAACTGATTCAGGTTGAGATTATCGCCAATAATTCAGGTTTTTCAAAACCATATTCGGTAGTCACCCCATCAGAGTTCAGAGAACGGAAAATTCCACCTTAATTATAAAATATATAAGATAGTTTTAATTTATTTTGTGGGACAATAGATTTTTTCTAAAAAGAGTACTAAAGAAAAAATTGAAACGAGAAGAAATCAAATTTGCACCCCGGCCCAAATCAATTAAATTTTACAACTTCCTGCCGACTCGGGAGGTGGAGTTCGGCCTCTGTACTCATCATCACGTGCTTCGGTTTGTCAACATTCACTCCGGCTAGCAGAGCACGTCCGCGAAGACGGCTCTGAGGTCCTTCGAGTTAGCCACCTCGAGGTTGCAGTCCTCGAGTCCTCGACCAAATGCTTGACGTCACCGTCGACCCCGACATCGACGAAGCAGATGTCAGGGTTGGTGAGGAAGTGCGCAAGCTCTGAAGCTCGGGCGGGATGTAGTCGGCGTGGACGATAATGAAGACGACGCAGCGGTGTCCTACGAAGAGCTGCAGCACCGTGATATGGTAATACTGTTGGCTGTCAGGTCAGAAGCACCGATGCCGTTCGGTGTCGATGCCCATGATGAGGTCTTGCTGTTGCTGCTGGCATCGCTGGTGGTTGCTGGTTACCTCCCTGATGAAGAGCACGACATGGTAAGCCAACGACGTGATGTTTGTGCGAATCACTATGCCATCCTCCATGCCGACGTCGGTTTGGTACGTGTCTTCAGCTCGTGTCCATGTCACCACCTACTACCGACGACGATGAGGAAGTCCGTGCGTTCCATACTGGCCTTCCATTGGGAGATGACGGTGAAGAAAACATGAACACCAAGCATAGACAGCCAAGACCAGGAGTGTTCGAGTGATTACCTGGTGAAGCAGACACGACTTCAAGCTAGCTCTGACTATATTTGCACATAGCGGCTGCCGTCTAAAACAAATCGATCTTTGATCTGTACGGCAGTGTCCTCTGCCTGGGTACCTGCAGCGGCTCGGGTCGGGGCACCCCGATCTGCTGTGCAGCGACGATGGTTTCCCGATCTCGGCTCTGAAACAACTGAAGAAAAAACAAACGAAAATTATAATTTATATGCAAAATTTAACGTGATGCATACAAACTATATCTTTATCTCCGATTCGTTCGCTGAAGGCTTCACATTTAGAACCAAGATTTACAAACCCATCGTTTCTTTCTGCTAAACTTTTGTAAGTCTCGTCTCTCAGTAGCAGTAGCACTGCAGGCCACAGAGGACACATCTTCCCCGCCGCCAAGCCGAACAACTACTTTTGGGTGCAGGGCCAGAACTGTGGCAACTTCCTCACGATCAGTCTGCATGTTCTAGTCATGAATCATTCTAAACCAACATCAAGTTCTTTTCGGTGAATTTGTAAAAAAAATCTGATTTTTTAGTTCTGCACGTACAGTCTGATCGAGCTAAGAATCGACACTTTGTTGGATGGTGATTTTGCTGATCACTGTGGTTGTGACGAGGCATGCAGGATCGTCTATCGACCAAGGTGCATGCTGCTCCTGGTGGCGGCGGCGGCGGCTCTTTGCTTCCACGACGGTGGCAAGTGATAGATCATCGATGGTGCTCATCATCTACTATTTGAACTCGGAAGAAATCAAGAATCCTCTGTCGACGAATTGCTCTCTCACGGCAGATAACAACTTGCCCTGCTTTGTGCTGTTGACTGCACCATTGCCATCATACACACCCTTTAGTAAACTTGTTTCAGAAATAGACACGTAGCTCAGAGCCATTGACCATGGCACTTGGGTGCCATATGCGTTGGCGCTGAGAACTTTGCCGCGCTGACACGAAATCCATGTCATATACCCCCGAATGGGTTACTTCATAGGACTCCAAAGTCCAAACCACTCTGCTACGATTCACCTTATTTGCAGCAGATGCATCGTAGCCAAGTATCTGGTTCAATCCACCTTGACACAGCACACCATTTGTTTTCGATTGTTGCTGAACTGAGCAATTGACAGTGAACAACTCCAGGCAGCCAAAAGCTCACCAGAGAGCAAACCAAAAATACAGCTAGGAACATCTTCTGAGTACCAACCTATCATCACTACTCTTACATTGGGTCACAGCAAAACTAGAGCTGGAAATGTAGCATGCCTACGTCAAAGATACAGCTTTCTCCAGTGGCACTATCACTAGATAATCACAAAGATACCATCGGGGCAAACTTCCTCTACTGACTATTTCAAAGAAATAGAAAAGAATGTTTTTGTGCGCCATTCCAACATTTCGAGAATATCTGAGGCGATGACGAGCACACTATAGATTCAAGATTTGCAAGGTGTATGTGCATAATTCTTGGTGAATTTGAAGCCCTCAAGTATTAATGCATGATATATAGTCCAGCCCGACGATTATGTTGTCTCAACAAACTCCATTTTCTGCAAAGATTCAGCAGAAAGCAAAAGATCAATCAAGAGTTAGAAGGAAAACATCGTTTGAAAAGGAATCTGACGGTTGTCAGCTATATTGATACATCCATTGGAAGTTACTACTGCATCAAACCTCAGAAAATATTAATTTAAGGTTAATACTGCCAAAACTGCTGTAGTTTATTTTTCAATTTAAATAGTCAACGCCTGAATTAGGTTATTGATATCCCCGTCGAAAAAAAATTGTGGGTTCTAAGTATCTAGAGTACAATAGTTGAGAAAGTTATATAGACTTTTTCATGCTATAAACAGCGTTCCTACCAATGCAATAATCCACATGGAATCTAGTTTTCAAAGAAAAATTGAAGGAAGAAGAAGAGGCTGGTGTTACCTGTTCAGTCACACTAGAAATGTTGAGAACAGCAACACACAAGTGACATGTTTGCATTGAGGCAAAGCTGAACACTCGATCTATAGCAGCAGGGCAATCAACCAGTACGATAGCTTCAACTGCACCGGTCCAAGGCTCAATGCGCATTTTCTTTTTCACTATACAAACGCATGACAATTCAGAGATGCTAACCAATATAAGATGAGCTTGTCTTTCTCTCCCATATGCTTTTGTTAGCTCTCCTCTTTGGATTTCAGCTCTCCTCTTTGGATTTCAGAAAGCATGCCCGTAGATCTGCACCTCTATATCAATTATACATTGATTTGGCATTCATGTGAGATATTGGAGAGAACTAAAGTGATGCTAACAGATAGATTTATCCTAACTCATAGACTTAGGTGCATTAATTCAGTCTTCCTATGTAAGCAAAATATATGTCTTGGCTATATAGTTTTAGGACGAGATGATGCATTAGTCTGGCCCATCGTACCTCCGACTGGCAGAGGATGTCCGCGGTGATGACTATGAGGTCCTTCGAGTTAGACATCTCGAGGTTAAAGTCTTCGACCAGCTGCTTGACATCATCATCAACCCTGACACCGACGAAGCAGATGTGTAAAGTAGCCAAGTAGAGATCAGATTGGACAAACTATCAGCTATCGCAACGTCTCCCGGTTCCGAGTCAAATGTGTACTTCCCTTCTAGATAGAGTTCATATCTTACACACTACTTTATGAGATGCCAAAATATAAACCTGACACTTTTTTGTCTGAAGCAGATGTCCTTAGAAGCCTCTAATATAATCCTGTTCATTTTAGTTTAAGATTATTATAATCTAGTTTATAGTTAGAGATTACAACAAGTTGGCTTATATAATAATTTAGAGGAAACTAAACTATAAGCCCTTGAAAAGCTGAATCAGTGAAAAGCTGAAGAATTTACAGGGAAACTGTAGGTCACATCACCGTGCATGCATGCGTCGATCGTCTTGAGAAAATCAGTTGTCATGCAGCAACAGAAATCCCGTAGGTGGTGGTGGCAATCGCCGATGAGTGTGACCTCTTCTTCAGTATGTTGTGATCAGTTGAGCGATCGAGTCCATCTATCTCTTTGCGCCGTGCGACATGTGTACGTGCAGGGGGCAGAGTCATATTGTAATATATGTATTTAGTATTTTATATTACTATATATATATATATGCATATTTCTATATGTAATATATGTATCTTCAAATATAGAAATTAGTCTACAAAAATCTACAAAGAATATAAATGGTTAAATAGTATATGACCCGCTACTCTCTTGTGTAGGTGGTACTGTGCTATCCGTGGACACGATTCTAGTCATCATCTCTCCAATGGAATAGGGGAACGGTGCAAGGCGCGGTGACAACTCAGGACAAGTTTGCAAACACACTTCTTTTTCATTTTCTTTTCAACACAATCGGTACTCTGTACCATTTTCAAAATATTTCGTAAAACCCATTTTTCTCCAACTCGATTCATTATTTTTTTAGTGATCGCTCATCAATACAATAGGACAGACTTAGGACAATCACAGGTTTCACAAGGAATTAATGGGACACAATTTCAATAAAAGGCTAGTGCAACCATTTAGGTTTTAATTGACTTAACCTCATTGACGATTGTCGTTAAGCAAATAAGCAAATATATGTGTATCCTAAACATGTATTTGTACAAAAATAGTTTAGCAAGATTAGGAGTAAGCATGATGAAAGAAATAATTTCCTTGGTCCATAAAGTACTCAGAATCAAAGTATGTGTCTTGCAGCGTGTTGTCTTGATTTTCTTCTTGAGAGATGACTACGCGAAAAACAATACAGTAAATAAAACATACAACAAAAAGCACTAAAATTATTTCTAGCAGTGCCAAAACAAATTTTGCATTTTTATAAAATCTTAGGGACTTGAACGGGGTCAATCAGAATCAGAGTTGAAATGAATTTTCTAGAATTTTCATCATTTATGCTTTTCTGGAAATTAGAAAACAACACTATGTTGTACTGTTCCAGCAGGCGAGCCCAACTACAAACTACAGGAAAGAGATTCAGCCGAAAGAGAGATGGGCTTCTGGTTTTGGCCTGCTAATAATAAACTGAGAAAAAGACTAATGGTACTGTTCATATGGCCCAACAAAGAAAACAAATCACCAGGAAAAAATATATGGAACACTGTTCACATGTGAGACCCGGCCTGGCCCAGCCCGGTCCATCTAGCAGGCCGGCTGAGCCCAAGTACCGATCAGAGAGAGGGGGCTTCGCCATGGAGTTGGGCGATCCCCTGGTGCCGGTCGGTCCGCCGGAGTTAAGACGAAAGGAGAGGACCAAGGGCTATCGGACTTTGATTTAACTATATTGGGTACACTCTAAGGCTAGTAGGGCTGTCCGATTGGTCTACCATGCACCGTACGGGCCTAGCGACGGCGAACCCATGTGGTTCTTCAAGTGGCTCAACGCTAGCGAGCTCCCGTGACAACCGGCCACGTCCAACTAACGGGACATTATCAAGGGAGTTCTACTCTAGCTACCAGCAGC
>KE371640.1:301774-316470 GCA_000418225.1 Zizania latifolia | reverse complement strand
AAAGATGGAACCTTGAATAGGGCAGGACAGAGGTGGTGCGCGGCGGCGGCGAGCTGTGTTGGGTTATGGGGAGGCTACGCTAGCGTTTAATTTTAAAACTTTACCCTATTAGCCCAAGAACCATACGTGTAATGGGATCATGGATCGTTACCTCAAGCCACGAGACATGCCCAGGCAGCGAAAGTAGAGTCGATGAAGCGCGTCCTCGAGCTGCTCCTCCCGGCTCCATCTGTTCGTCTGCTGCGAAGTCGACGTAGCCCGACGATCTTCATGGGAGAAGATCAGCATAGATGTAGCAGTGGTGCCCCTACGGTATCCACACGTACAGGAACATGATCATCTCTCACCGGTATGCTAGTACCGCGTGGGAGATTAGGGGAGAGATTGCTACAACCGTTGTAGCTTGGAGAGAGGTGGCGGCTAGGGTTTGATCAAACCAACATCAAGTAGCAGCCTTTTCATGCTAGCCCCTTCTCTCTTTATATAGTGCCCTGTCACGGTAATCTGTATTAAAGCCCAACAGATCTAATCTGTTCGCTGGATCGGAACTTTCGGTTCTAACCGGAACTTATAAAAATAACATTATGTATCGAATTTATTTTGACCCAGAACTTCCAGTTCGTCCAGGCAGGCCCGGAACTTCCAGTCCAACCGGAACTTTTGGCTCCTTCAGAAAACGAAACTGGGGCTGGCCTGAAACTTCCGGTTATAACCGAAACTTTCGGATGCTCCAGAACCTGGAACTTCCGGCTCTAGGCTAGAACTTCTGGTTCCCTAGAATTTTCTTGGGCACAATTCTATCAATCTTCTACTTGCACAAGAGCCAATTCTTGCAAGCTTTAAAATCCAATCCCCTTAAGCATGTGACTTGATAGGTTCATATGCAAACGGCCGCTATCCGGAAACCCATTCTGGATCATCGATCAATAGCGGTACCTAGCAGCACATATTGACCCCCGAAAATATAAAAGTCAAAATCATACTTTCTGAACCTTGATATACTCACGCACCAATCCCTTTACCATATGACATTAGTCAAGCTCAAGGCGAGATTCGTGCTACCCTTGTTGATAGCTCGACACTTCACTCGATCAAGTAGTGGATTCAATCATGATCAACTCTTTGATCATAGTGGCATGGCTATGCACTTTTCAATCCGACTATCACGAGGGGCCTAGAGACGTCTCTCCCATTATTTAGGAGGGCTAAATTCTATCTTGATCACTCACATCCTATGACATGTTTCATGACATACCTAAAAGCAACCTTTATGACTACCCTGTTATGGAATGGCGTTTGGAAGTCCCTAAGTATGCTACTACATATTCTGTAATCAATGACGATCTCAGGTCTAAGGATTCTGCAGGTACACCATTTGAGATGACAACTGATGGCACTTTTAAAATAACAATCTCAGCAGTATCTCAAAGTAGGTCTATCCAACTCCATGTTCACCAACATGAGTATATATCACTGATTTGACATCTCCATGTCTATGATCTGTGAAATATGATCATCAATCAGACAGATGTGCTAATCTATAAATCATCACTATCTCACATGACGATATGAGATTAGGGATCGTTTAGAATAATATCATAACACAGAGAGTTTTATAAACAAGTCACGCACTTGTTGATCAATGTAAAAAATATTTATTCAAAGAACAAGATAACCAATTATCCAAATGTACACTAGTATAGACAAGACACTTTCTCTCACATACACTGGACTCACTCACGCAAGTATCTAATATCCATAGAGCTCAAGTGCGCCTCATGTTTGGGCTGTGAGAGAGGCTTCATCAATGGATCGGCTATGTTCAAATTCGTGTGCACCTTACATATCTTCACATCACCTCTATCTATAATCTCACGGATCAGGTGATAGCGCCACAGTATGTGCTTGGACTTCTGGTGTGACCTAGACTCCTTGGCTTACGCAATGGCACCACTACATGCAAGAATAGTATGATAGAAACATAAGTAAACATCACAGACAATCATATTAACTGTGATATAGTATGGCCTGTTCGCATGGTGATCTCTATCTCCATGGTTCCTGTCCTTCGGGTCATCATGCTTCAGGCCTCCATGAACTTGTATCAGCCTATTACATCTAATAACACTATACTAATTACATGACCAGAAGCATCACATGTCGACGCGCAGGTCGTACAATATTTGAACAGCCTTGGGCTGTAATCAACCATGACACACAGGCCATGTTATTACATTCATGTATCTTATACATTTGCAAGGCCATATCAGTCACAACATTCCCTGCAAAAATGAGTTAGACAGAATCTAGATGTGACTGAACCAAGCCCGAAACTTCCGGCTCAGAGGCCTGGAACTTCCGACTCAGGGCCAGAACTTCCAAAATCAACCTTCTAACTTGAATTTATCTTGGCCCAGAACTTCCGGGTCACACTCGGAACTTTCGAAAATAACCTTCTGACTCGGAATTTATTTCTATCCGGAACTTCCGATCCAACCGAAACTTCCGGACCCAAAACTTCCTGTCCAATCGGAACTTCCAAAAATAACATTCTGTGTCGAAAATTATTTTGGCCCGGAACTTCCGGGTCACACCCAAAACTTCCAAAAATATGACGACAAAAACAATAGATCCAATCTATTTCCATCACATATCACCATATGTGATCGATCTAGATCGAACACTACGCACGTAGGCTCTGATCTAGATCAAACACTACGCACGCTAGCGCTTAATTTCAAAATTTTACCCCGTTAGCCCAGGAACCATGTGTGTAATGGGATCGTGGATCGTTACCTCAAGCCACGAGACGTGCTCGGACAGCGGAAGTAGAGTCGATAAAGCGCGTCCTCGAGCTGCTCCTCCTAGCTTCGTCCATTCATCTGCTACGAAGTCGACATAGCCCGACGATCTCCACGGGAGAAGATCAGCACCGATGTAGCGGCGGTGCCTCTATGGTATCCACACGTACATGGTTGGGATCACCTCTCGCCGGTATGCTAGTACCACGCGGGAGATTAGGGGAGAGATCGCTACAACCGTTGTAGCTTGGAGAGAGGTGGCGGCTAGGGTTTGGTCAAACCAATATCAAGTAGCAGCCTTTTCATGCTAGCCCCTCCTCTCTTTATATAGTGCCCTGTCACGGGCCTTTAATCTGTATTAAAGTCCAACAGATCTAATCTGTTCGCTTGGACCGGAACTTCTATTTCTAGCCAGAACTTCCAAAAATAATATTCTGTATCGAATTTATTTCGACCCGAAACTTTCGGTCTAACCGGAACTTCCGGTTCATCCATGCAGGCCCGAAACTTCCGGTCCAACCGAAACTTCCGGCTCCTCCAGAAAACGAAACTGGGGCTGGCCCGGAACTTTCGGTTCTCCAGAATTCTCTTGGGCACAATTCCATCAAACTGGATGTCCGGCAAGCGGGTGCAGTTCGGCGCTGTACATTTGCATTGCGTAGGGCATAGCTACAGGAGAAAGGGTTCCCTCTGGGCTGCTGCTCAAAAATTCGAAGGATTACAGATTTTGCTACTGTTCCCTCTTGAGTGGATTCCAAAATCCAATCCCCCACAACAGTTGATAATTACCAAAAGCGAAATCCAGGGAGGAGGGAAGAATTGAAGAGATTTGGATGAATTTCAGAGGGAAGGTCCTGGAATTTTTCAATTGTCGGATAATGAATAGTGAAAACTACTTGTTTGATTTAATTTTTATTCTGGCACTCAAAATGCAAAATTAACAAAAATCCAAACTTCATATTTAAGTTTTTATTAACATACCCTTTTCAGTACGCTAACATCATACCGGGTATTACCCACCTATAGTATGTTTTCGTTCGTTATAGCCTCAAATAGTACGTATCAAGAAAGGAAGGAAGATAAGTAGGGTAAGTGATTCAGGTTGAGGTTATCGCCAATAATTCAGTTTTTTCACAACCATATTGGGTAGTAACCCCATCAGAGTTCAGAGAATGGAAAATTCCACCTTAATTATAAAATATATAAGATATTTTTTATTTATTTTGTGGCACAATAGATTTTTTTTCTAAAAAGAGTACTGAAGAAATAAATTGAAACGAGAAGAAATCAAATTTGCACCCCGGCCCAAATCAATTAAATTTTACAACTTCCTGCCGACTCGGGAGGTGGAGTTCGGCATCTGTACAATGGTGCGCTGATGTGGCCGTGCGGAATTCTGGTGTTTTCCACTGTGCGCGCGCGAGAGCAATGACATGCACCTAGATTTTTTTCGCTTTCGCGCAGCTCCTGACGACGCAAGCACGAGCCCTCGCGCAAAAAACCACGGCCAGGAGGTCCAAACCGCCTTTCAAAGGCCGCCACGTGCTCTGTTCCTTCTCCAACTACCGCATGTTATGAATTTCCTATATGAGAAATATTAAGAGATTGATGCACTGGTCGCAACACAGGCCTCCGTGTGTACACTTGCGGACGTAGTTGGCTGGCCAATCTCGAACAACAAATACATGTCTAAACAGGCCTAGCAGACCTGCTCCCTCGAGAGCGGCCGTGTGGCCCACTTACTCATCGTCACGTGCTTCGGTTTGTCGACGTTCACTCCCATCACCTTGAGATGGGACTTTTCAGCCCGCTTGCCGGAGCTTTGGCTGGCTAAGCACATCAACAGCTATGGCTCTAAGGTCCTTTGAGTTAGCCACCTCGAGGTTGTAGTCCTCGGCCAACCGTTTGACATCGCCATCAACCCCGACATCGATGAATCAGACATCATGGTCAATGAGGAAGCACGTGAGCTCGGGCAGATGTAGTCGGCGTGAATGATCTAGAAGACGAGGCAGCGGTGGCCTACACAGAGCTGTAGCACCACGATCTGGTAAGATTGTCGGCCGTCGGGTTGGAAGCACCGACACCATTTGATGTCGATGCCCATGATAAGGCCTTGCTGCTGCTGCTAGCGTTGCTAGCAGTTGTCGGTTACCTCCCTGATGAAGAGCGTGACGTGGTAAGCCAATGACGTGATGGTTGTGTGAATCATCGTACCATCCTCCATGTCGATGTCGGTTTGGTACGTGTCACTACCACATAAATGACCTTTAGTAACGTAACTTTAGTGATGAATAAAAGACACACGTCGCTAATGTATCTTTAGTGACGGGTATGTTTACGATCGTCACTAAAGACCTACCTTTAGTGACGGGCCTCAATGATATCCGTCACTAATAAGTTGCTAAATTCTAAACTGATCTTTAGTGACGGATAATATTGAGGTCCGTCACTAAAGACCTACCTTTAGTGACGCATGAATATCTAGACTCGTCACTAAATACCTACCTTTAGTGACGCGTGAATATCTAGAGCCGTCACTAAAGACCGACACATATGAAATTTTTTTAAAATTTTGGCGGGCAAAAGAACACTAGCCCAAAAACACACACGCACTATTATAAAACCCCGTCTCCCCTGTTCAGTCTTTACTCTCAACCATTATATAATTCTCTCCCTTGCTCTTTCTACTTGATCTTTACCATTATCATCTCGAGCTCTATCGATGGTGGTCAGCGTCACTGCAAGATCTACTCGACGGCGACCGGTGTCACCTCATGCTCCACCTAACCATGAGCTCCTTGGTATTGAGCTGCTTCAACAAAGGGTACATAGTTATTACCATTACTTCATCAAATCCTACTGCTTGCTCTCCTCTATTGATGTCACCTCATCATCATTTTCTTCTTCTTCATCATCGTCTCTCCTCCTCTATTGTGGCTCAGGGTAGAGGCCTCACCGACGATGACCATATGGAAAGCACATCAGAACGACGACAAAAACGACGTAAAGAGCCCCTCCATGTCCACCTCGGATCTAATCTTCTTCTTCTTCATCATCGTCTCTCCTCCTCTATTGTGGCTCGGGGTAGAGGCCTCACCAACGATGATCACATGGAAAGCACATCGGAACGACGATAAAAATAACATAAAGATCTCCCCTATGACTACCTCGGATCTAATTGTCACCTTATTTGAATTGAAAGAAACTAAATAAAGCTGTATTGAATAGATCTGAAATGAAAAAAAATCGACCTTTAGAGATGTGTGAACATCTATACCCGTCACTAAAGGTGGACCATTAGTGACGGGTATAGATGTATACCTGACCTTTAGTGACGGGTGTACACCCGTCACTAATGATAGATCATTACTGATGTAATAAGAGTGACGGGTACGATGCCAGTCACTAATGATTTTTATGATCCGTCACTAATAGTCTTTTTTAGGTAGTGTGTTGTCAGCTCGTGCCGATGTCGCCACCTGCTGTTGACGACAACGAGGAAGTCCACGCGTTCCGCACTAGCCTGCCATTGGGAGATGACGGTGAAGAAAATAGGAACGCCAACCATAGACAACCAAGACGAGGAGTGTTCGAGTGATTACCCGGTGGAGCAGACATGACTTCAAGCTAGCCCTGACTGTATTAGTGTTGAGTATTCCTTGCACGATCACTATTTTTACTTAGTCTTCGTTAATTTCGGTTGTTAGTTGAATAACTTCCCACCATCCCTGTTCTGGTGGAGCTCACTGCCATGTGCTATGGCTGAGCGTAGTTGTAGTGCTCGCGTCTGCCTTGTTCAGAGACGGAGCGCGTCGCGCGGGACTCCATGCATGGCGGCCGGATTGGCCGGCCACTCTCTCTGCAATTTCGTTCAAATAACATTGAGTAAAAATCGGAAAAGCTGCTCAGTTGTTCGCAGCGCAAAACCTCTCTCTAGTTCTGTTGTTTTCGCGAAGTAACCTGCAGGTGTTCTTCTCCAGCGAAACTCTGATGAACTACGACAATTGGTATCAGAGCCAGGTTGCACCTCGGGGCCATGTCTCGCAATCCTGCGCGCTCTCCGCTAGGCGACCGCACTAGCCATCAACTCTCGCGCTCACCTTCACCACGTCGCTCGCGCCACCACGATGGTGATCGCGGCATCGTCGTCGAGCGGATCATTGAGAAGTCGTCTTCGAGCGTCGTCTACCCCACGCTCACGCGGACGAACTACACCGAATGGTCGCTGGTCATGAAGGTGAACCTCCAAGCGGCCGGGCTGTGGGACGTCGTTGAGTCCGGTGACGGCGATCATCGCGACGACCGCAGTGCCCTCGCTGCTATCCTTCGTGCCGTACCGTTGGAGATGCAGGCTAGGCTGGCGGTCAAGGCCACTGCTCATGATGCATGGGAGGCGATCCGGAAGGTGCGGGTTGGGGCTGATCGCGTAAAAGAGGCCAACGCCGAGTGTCTCCGACGAGAGTTCAACGACATCGCGTTCAAGACTGGCGAGACGGTTGAAGACTTCTCCCTGCGCCTCAACACTGTGGAAAACCAGCTTCGCGTCCTCGGCGATGACATCTCCGACAAGGAGGTAATTAAGAAGATGCTGCACGTCGTCCCCGACAAGCTCGAGCAGGTGGCAATCTCGATGGAGACACTGCTAGACTTGGATTCGCTCTCACTCGAGGAGGCCGTCGGGCACCTACGCGCCGTCGAGCAGAGGAAGAGGCCATCCCCTGCTAAGGAGAGCAGTGGTCGTCTGCTTCTCACGGAGGAGGAGTGGATGGCTCGTATGAAGGCTCGCGACGGTTCTGGCTCCAAAGCTGGTGCCCCCAACGGCGGCGGCAAAGGTGGCGGCAAGAACAAAGGCAACAAGACGAGCGCGGGAGGAGGACGAAAGACCGAAGCAGGCCGTGACGACATCTGTAGGTACTGTGGCAAGAAAGGTCACTGGGCTCGCGAATGTCGCAAGAAGAAGCGGGACGAAGAAGCTCAAGTCCACCTGGCCCAAGGAGAAGAGGATGAACAGAACCTGCTCATGGTTCATTCCGTCGTCATCAACCCTCGGTCGGTGGCACCAGTTCTGCCAGCTCCACTGTAGCACCACGCTGTCCACATCTCCGAACAGAAGGTCTTCGCGGACCTGGGTTCGGGGGAGAAGCACGACCACACCAAATGGGTTCTCGACTCCGGCGAGACGAATCACATGACCGGGTGTAAGGAGCTCTTCGCTGAGCTCGACACTCAGATTAGTGGCACTGTGAAGTTCGGCGACGGCTCCGTCACCACGATTAAAGGGCGGGGCACGATCATCCTCACCTGCAAGAGTGGCGAGCACCGCGCACTCACTGGGGTCTACTACATCCCTCGATTGAAGGCGAGCATCGTCAGCATTGGTCAACTCGATGAGATGGGCTGTCGCATCGACATCAACAGTGGACTACTCCGGATCTTTGATCAACAAGGACGCCTCCTCACCAAGATCGTCCGGGATGAGTCCCGCCTTTACTACCTCAACCCAAAGGTGGGATGCCCGGTGTGCCTGGCGGCGCGCGCCTCCGAGACGGCCTGGCAATGGCACGCTCTATTCGGCCATCTCAGTTTCAGCTCGCTGCGCAAGATGGCGTTGCAGAACCTGGTGCGTGGGCTCCCGACACTTGATCAAGTGGACCAGATCTGTGATGGTTGTTTGGTCGGCAAACAGAGGCGTGCCACATTCCCAGCGCAGGCACGGCGGCGTGCGAGCTCCATCCTCGACCTCGTCCACGGGGATTTGTGCGGGCCGATCAGTCCGATGACTCCAAGTGGTAACAAGTACTTTTTACTTCTTGTTGATGACATGAGTTGGTATATGTGGCTGCGTCTTCTCTCCAGCAAGGATCAGGCTCCATCAGAAATCCAGAATTTCTAAGCCGCCGTAGAAGTGGAGACAGGGAAGAAACTGAAAGTTCTTCGCACTGATCGGGGAGGCGAATTCACATCTGTGGAGTTTGGACGGTACTGTGCCAAGCACGGCGTTGGACGCCAGCTCACCGCTCCCTATTCTCCGCAGCAGAACGGAGTGGTGGAACGGCGCAACCAGAGCGTGGTCGCTATGGTGCGATGCATGCTTAAGGCGAAGATGTTACCCGGGTACTTCTGGGGAGAGGCTGTGTCGACGGCTGTCCACATCCTCAATCGATCACCGACACGTGCACTCGACGGCAGAACGCTGTTTGAAGCATGGCACAGCGAAGCTCCTGCTGTCCACTACTTCCGCACATTTGGCTGCGTCGCGCACGTCAAGAACACTCATCCGAACTTGAAGAAACTTGACGACCGGAGCCGGAAGACGATCTTCGTCGGATATGAAGCTGGCTCCAAGGCGTATCGCTGCTACGACCCTGCCGAACAGCGCGTCATCATCTCCCGCGACGTCGTATTCGACGAAGCGGGGAAATGGAGCTGGGAGCACGACGACAGCGAGCAAACAAACGACCCCGAGCCGTTCATCGTGGAGTACAGCACCGAGACCATCCACGACATCACGCCGGCCTCACCTTCACCATCTCCTTCTCCGGCGCCATCACCTGCGAGGGAGCCTGCAGCGCCGGGGGAGCCTGAACAGGAGGTGGACGAGGAGGATCTGGACGCAGATCACGACGACGCTCCGCTTCGAGTTCGCACCATCGATGAGTTGATCGGGAACGAGGAGCCACCTGGACTTGCACGTCGCGTGCTGAATGCAGAACTCAATTTCACCTCAGCTGAAGAACCAACGTCGTTCAACGAAGCTGAAAAAGAAGCTGCCTGGCGGGTGGCGATGTGCGAGGAAATGAAGGCAATCGAGGACAATGGGACTTGGGAGCTCACTTCACTTCCTGCCGGCCACCGCGCAATTGGCTTGAAGTGGGTGTACAAGGTGAAGCGCAATCAAGATGGTGACATTGTGCGACACAAGGCGCGTCTGGTGGCGAAGGGGTATGTTCAGTGTGCCGGCATTGACTTCAATGAGGTATTCGCACCAGTGGCACGCTTGGAGTCGGTGCGCATGATGGTAGCACTTGCTGCACACCAGTGTTGGGAGGTCCATCACATGGACGTCAAGAGCGCGTTTCTCAATGGCTCAATTGGAGAAGAAGTCTATGTTCAACAACCTCCCGGCTTCGTCATCTCCGGTAGCGAACACAAAGTACTGCGACTTCACAAGGCGTTGTACGGTCTACGGCAAGCACCCAGGGCCTGGAATGCCAAGCTCGATGCCACCATGGGGTCGCTTGGTTTCCAGAGGAGCAGCTCGGAACATGGCGTGTACACTCGATGCAAAGGAGGTGGACGCCTGATCGTGGGTGTATATGTCGATGATCCATCACCGGCACAAGCACTGAGGTCATCACTGCCTTCAAGTTGGAGATGAAGCAGAAATTTCAGATGAGTGATTTGGGTCTTCTCACTTACTATCTTGGAATTGAAGTGAAACAGAGTCCGGCGGGCATCGCTCTCTGCCAATCCGCATATGCAAGCAAGATACTTGAGAGGTGCGGAATGAAGTCGTGCAATCCTAGTGCGACGCCCATGGAGAACAGATTGAAGTTGAGCAAGTCAAGCTGTGAACCGGCAGTGAATTCTACTGAGTACCGGAGCATCGTTGGGGCTCTGCGATACTTGCTACACACTCGGCCGGACCTTGCATTCTCAGTTGGGTACCTGAGCAGGTTCATGGAGGATCCCCGGGAAGATCACTTTGTGGCAGTAAAACGTGTACTGAGGTACATTGCCGGCACTCGTGGCTGCGGGCTCTTCTACGTCAAGCATGGAGGAGCAGCCAAACTCGTCGGCTACAGCGATGCTGATCTGGCTGGCGACGTCGACACACACAGGAGTACAAGTGGGATCATCTTCTTCCTCGGCGGGAACCCAATCAGCTGGCAATCAACCAAACAGAAGGTTGTTGCTCTGTCTTCGTGCGAAGCGGAGTATATGGCGGCCGCACAAGCTGCATGTCAGGGGGTCTGGCTAGCTCGGCTTCTGAATGACATGCTCGGGATGGAGTCTGGAGCACCAGAGCTATGGGTGGACAACCAATCAGCAATTGCACTGAGCAAGAACCCAGTCTTCCACGATCGGAGTAAGCACATCGACGTGCGTTACCACTTCATTCGTGAGTGTGTTGATGAGGGGAAAATCAGTCTCAGGTTCATAGAAACTGGAAAGCAATTGGCGGATGTTCTGACGAAGACGCTGGGACGTGTTCGCTTCCAGGAGCTACGCAGCGATATCGGCATCCACGTCACTGGTGATCATACAAAGGATTAGGGGGAGAAATGCTGAGTATTCCTTGCACGATCACTATTTTTACTTAGTCTTCGTTAATTTCGGTTGTTAGTTGAATAACTTCCCACCATCCCTGTTCTGTTGGAGCTCACTGCCATGTGCTATGGCTGAGCGTAGTTGTAGTGCTCGCGTCTGCCTTGTTCAGCGACGGAGCGCGTCGCGCGGGACTCCGTGCATGGCGGCCGGATTGGCCGGCCACTCTCTCTGCAATTTCGTTCAAATAACATTGAGTAAAAATCGGAAAAGCTGCTCAGTTGTTCGCAGCGCAAAACCTCTCTCTAGTTCTGTTGTTTTCGCGAAGTAACCTGCAGGTGTTCTTCTCCAGCGAAACTCCGACGAACTACGACAATTAGCATGTAGCGGTTGTCTAACCTTACATAGCTGCCCTCTGAAATAAATCGATCTTCAATCTGTATGGCAGCGTCCTTTGCCTAGGTGCAGCGACCTCAGGCAGCAGCGTCCTGCAGTGGCTCGGCGGTGGCGGCAGCCCTGCAACGGCTCGGCAGTGGCGGCACCCCGATCTGCTGTAAAGCGGCGATGGCTTCCTGATCTCGGCTCTGAAACAACTGAAGAAAACAGCAAATGAAAACTTATGATTTATAAGCAAAATTTAACATGATGCATACAAACTCTATCTCTATCTCCGATTCGTTCGCTGCAGGCTTCACATTTAGAACTAATGTTTACAAACCCATCGTTTCTTTCTGCTAAACTTTGTAAGTCTCGTCTCTTAGTAGCAGCAGCAATGCAGGTCACAGAGGACACATCTTCCCCGCCACACAGCTGAACAACTACTTCCAGTCGCAGGGCCAAAACTATGGCAACTTCCTCACGGTCAGTCGTCGATCGATCAGTCTGCATGTTCAATTCGCTCTCGACTTTATTCACTCTTCTTCTCAACTTTTTAAAAACAGATCGATGAACTTGCTGATGTTCTAGTCATGAATCATTCTAAACCAACATCAAGTTCTTTTGGGTGAATTTGTAAGAAAATCTAATTTTTTTTCAGTTCTGCACGTACAGTCTGATCGAGCTAAGAATCAACACTTTGCTGGATGCTAATTTTGCTGATCACTGTGGTTGTGACGAGGCATGCAAGATCGTCGGTCGACCAAGGTGCATGCTGCTCCTGGCGGCAGCTCTTCGCTTCGGCGGCGGCGGTGGCAAGTGATATATCATCGATGGTGCTCATCATCTACTCTTTGAGTTGGGAAGAAATCAAGAATCCTCTATCTACGAATTGCTCCCTCATGGCAGATAACAACTTGCCCTGCTTAGTGCTGTTGACTGCATCACTGCCATCATATACAACCTTCAGTAAAGTTGGGTGCCATATGTGTTGGCGCCAAGAACTTTGCAGCGCTGACACGAAATCCATGTCATATACACCTGAATGGGCTACATCATAGGACTCCAAAGTCCAAACCACTCTGCTATGATTCACCTTATATGCACCAAAGTATCTTGTTCAATCCACCTTGACACAGCACACCGTTTGTTTTGGATTGTTGCTGAACTGAGCAATTGACAGTGAACAACTCCAGGCAGCCAAAAGCTCACCAGAGAGCAAACCAAAAATCCAACTAGGAACATCTTCTGAGTATCAAACTATCATCACTTGGGCCACAGCAAAACTAGAGCTGGAAATGTAGCATGCCTATGTCAAAGATACAACTTTTTCCAGTGGCACTATCACTGAATAATCACAAAGATACCATCGGGGCAAACTTCCTGTACTCACTATTTCAAAGAAATAGAAAAGAAAGTTTTTGTGTGCCATTCCAACATTTCGAGAATATCTGAGGCGATGACGAGAACACTATAGATTCAAGATTTGCTAGGTGTATGTGAATAATTCTTGGTGAACTTGACCCCCTCAAGTATTAATCCATGATATATAGTGTCTAGCTCGACAATTATGTTGTCCCATCAAACTCCATTTTCTGCAAAGATTCAGAAGAAAGCAAAAGATCAATCAAGAGTTAGAAGGAAAACATCGTTTGAAAAGGAAAATTAAAATAGATTCTGACGGGTGTCATCTATATTGATACATCCATTGGAAGTTACTACTGCATCAAACCTCAGACAAAGCCAGCTTCAATATTAATTTAAGGTTAATCCAGCCAAAAACTGCTGTAGTTTATTTTTCAATTTAAATAGTCAACACCTGAATTAGGTTATTGATATCCCCCTCCAAAAAAAATTTGCTTTCGTAGTTGAGGGTTTTAAGTATCTAGAGTACAATAGTTGAGAAAGTTATATAGACTTTTTCCTGCTATAAACAGCATTCCTACCAATGCAATAATCCACATGGAATTTAGTTTTCAAAGAAGAAGAAAAACTGAAGGAAGAAGAAGAGGGTGGTGTTACCTGTTTAGTCACACTCAAAATGTTGAGAACAACAACACACAAGTGGCATGTTTGCATTGAGGCAAAGCTGAACACTCGATCTGTAGCAGCAGGGCAATCAACCAGTACGATAGCTTCAACTGCACCGGTCTACGGCTCGATGTGCATTCACTTTTTCACCATACAAACGCATGACAGTTCAGAAATGCTAGCCAATATAAGATGAGATTGTCTCTCTCTCCCATATACTTTTGTTAGCTCTCCTCTTCGGATTTCAGAAAGCATGCCCGTAGATCTGCACCTCTATATCAATTATACATTGATATAGTAGTCATGTGAGATACTGGAGAGAACTAAAGTGATGCTAACTGACAGATTTATCCTAACTCATAGACTTAGATGCATTAATTCAGGCTTCCTATGTAATTAAAATATATGTCCTGGCAATATAGTTTTAAAATGAGATGATGCATTAGTCCAGTCCATCGTAGCTCCAGCAGACAGAGCATGTCCGTGGCGATGACTGTGAGGTCCTTCGAGTTAGCCACCTTGAGGTCGCAGTCCTCGACTAGCTGCTTGACGTCGTCATCAACCCCAACGCTGACGAAGCAGATGTGTAAAGTAGACAAGTAGAGATCGGATCAGACAAACTATCTGCTCCCGCAATGTTTCCCGGTTCCGTGTTGGATCTGTACTTCCCTTCTAGATAGAGTTCATATCTACAGAGGATCTGTCGACACTTTAAGCAGGTTTCGCTAGATGGCTTTGTCGACTTCTAGGCAATGTCGACAGAGACCTCTGTCGGATCGACAGGGGCTGTCAACACTTCAAGGGTCGACAAATTTATATTTTTTCTATTTTTTTGAAGTCGCATATTAGAATTGAAATTTGGTAAAAAATATTATTTATAAAAAATCATTTGCATGGAGTGGGGCGAACCCCTGGTGCCGGTCGGTCCGCCGGAGTTGAAGACAGAAGGAGAGGACCGAGGGCTGTCGGACTTTGATTTAACTATATTGGGTACACTCTAAGGCTTGCAATGCTGTCTATGAAGGGACATGGGGAGGCTACGCTAGTCAGCAAATTTTAATTTTTAACCCCGTTGGCCCAGGAACCCATGCGCTTGAGGGATCATGGATCGTTAACTTCTAAAGCGAGACGCGCTAGTGCAGCGGAAGAAGATTTGGAGAAGCGCGTCCTCGCTCGTTTCCTTCTTGCCTCGCCCGTTCGCCAACGACCAAGTCGATG
>KE371640.1:278738-290129 GCA_000418225.1 Zizania latifolia | reverse complement strand
CTCAATTTTAAACCAAAAGAGCATTTAATCGCATCCAAGTTGAAGCAACCCTCCATACATCATCTGAATTAAAAAAGTCTTGCCTGCTTTCGTCCCTTTTTTCTAAAGTTATTTTTGGGGGATTTTCAAAGAGTAAGAAGCCTCGAAACATTAATAAGGCCAGTAAAAAACAAAATCGAATTTTCTAGGGGAAAAGTATGTCTCGATCTAGAGTAAAACAATAATCCACATGACATCTAGTTTTCAAAGAAAAAATGAAGGAAAAAGAGAAGAGGCTAGTGTTACGTGTCTAGTCACACTATAAATGTTGAGAACAGCAACACACAAGTGACATGTTTGCATTGAGGCAAAGCTAAACACTCGATCTATAGCAGGGCAATCAACCAATATGATAGCTTCAATTACATCGGTCCATAGCTCAATGTGCATTTTATTTTTCACCATACAAATGCATGACAATTCAGAGATGCTAGCCAATATAAGATGAGATTGTCTTTCTCTCCCATATGCTTTTGTTAGCTCCCATCTTTGGATTCTAGAAAGCATGCCCATAGATCTACACCTCTATATCAATTATACATTAATTTGGCAATCATGTGAGATAATGGAGAGAACTAAAGTGATGCTAACAAATAGATTTATCCTAACTCATTGACTTAGGTGTATTAATTCACTCTTCTTGTGTAAGTAATATATATGTTTTGGCTGATTAACTGAGACCCATTTGGTAGGGATTATCAAGCCTGATTCTCACCAGAATCAGTATAATCCCTACCAAACGGTTTTCTTTTTGAAGGGGAAAAGTATATCTTGATCTAGAGTAAAACAATAATCTAGATGGAATCTAGTTTTCAAAGAAAAATCAAAGGAAGAAGAAGAGGCTGGTGTTACCTATTCAGTCACACTAGAAATGTTGAGAACAACAACACACAAGTGACATGTTTGCATTGAGACAAAGCTAAATACTCCATCTGTATGCTGTAGCAGCAGCACAATATATCAACTAGTATGATAGCCGTAATATTCAGGGTTTCAAAAGAATAAAAAATACAACTTTTTAACCGTTGATCCGATGGACGATCAGGTTCCGTGGTTGCATAGTGCTCATCAAGTAGGTTCCATTTCTATATTTATTTGTTGCAATCGCATTTCAGATAAGATCGTAGCAGGTGGTTTAACGTGGGCCATTGGATTAAAATGTATATATAGTTGTGCAAGCACTACAGGTTTTTTCCTCCTCACACCGCCATCTGCCATCTGCACACCACGCCGCCGCCTGCACTCCGCACACTGGCCTCTGCCCACCTTGCTGGCTGTCGCCCGCCACGCCGGCCACCGCCCGCCACCCGTCGCGCCGCCCGCCGCACCTATCGCCGCCACTGCTGCTCGCCCATAGGCGTGTCGCGCCATTGTCGCACTGCCTATCCCGGTGCCAGTCGCCAGATTCCGCCCATCCTCTCGGCGCTACCACGCCATCCTACCGCTGCTGCTGACCGTTCCTCTTCCGTGAAACCAAGAGTAGCGAGGAGAAGAAGAGGGGAAAATTGGTGGTTTTGAGGGCAACTACCAATCCTTCTCAAATTTATGATTCTTGCTACATAGTAATCTCTTTGTAGTCCCTAGATGTATAAATTTTAAATGAATTTAGAATTGGTCGCCAAATATTTTAGAAATTCGATTCTCCCGGTAGGCTGAAATAGTATTTTCAAAACTGGTATTAATCTGTTAGGAATCAGGTCTCGATGTCTAAATAAAATTTTTAGGTATAGTCGATATCTTTCTAACGACACTAGTTTCACATGATTCGGATAAATGGTTTAAAAGTTATTGCAAAAACACTACTGTTGTCTGGGTTCAAAACTGGGACAGCACATCGTTTTCTTTTAATTTGGGGTTGATGGATGCGCCGTTGGTCCTAGAGCATAACATAAAAGTTGTAGATTATTTTCCTTATATGCTCAAGATGTACTTATTTATTAAGTTCCTATTAGTAGTTTAGAAGTTACATCTAAAATAACGAAGGATCTGCGTTTTTAGCATTTTATCGGGATATCCGATATTTCCGGTTTTAGAGTTTCTTTACCGAATAATAGTGGAACTTATATGTGGGATAGTTCCTGATTATTGTTTTATGATTTAGGTGTGGAGTCTTCTGGCAAATCGAGCAAGAATCCAGGTTATCGCTACGGTTAAAGCAAGTGCAAGACGAACTAAATCTGTGTTGAATGGATGTGTTTATACCTTGCATTATACTCCTTAATTGTCTTGTTATTTAATTATGTGCGATTGATCTATTATCACAAAATTGTTCAAAATATGTATTCCAACATTCAGTATTCATGTTTTGATTCTTTATAATGAAATTTCAAGTTCCATGCGTAGCTATGGAGTGTTATTTGCGTTTTCATTCAGGATCCTATGAGTGAGCATTGGCCCTACTAGCTCGGCTTATCAGTAATGCTAAAAAGATACATCATTGTCCAGGATGGAAACTACTATCTCTTGTTTTCTCGCTTTCCAAATGAAAAATAAAATGTTCTTGTTGATTCTTTGTGTGAATGTGATGCATTAATTATATTTAGTTCTGTATTGTACTTGCTAAATAATCTTTACTCACTCTTGCATTTTATTTGTGTTTTTAGTACCCATCGATAAGATCATTGGGTCGGGATGTAAAAGCTTCAACCACACTTCACTTTTCACAACATTTACTTCATGTCTTAGTTTTATTGCATAAAGTAGCTTAATTAACGTATTTGGACATCTGAAACGTTATTTGTGTCATGGTTACTTTCATGGGACTGTAAGTGATGTTTGGTGGTGATTTTGAAGTTGTGGTTGTTAGTATGTCGTTATCTTATTAACTGCCTGTCGTGCATGTCCAAAATTTGAATAAATCTTAGACTTAAGCAATTTTAGGACTTGGTGTGGCATCTTGGGTAAGTTGATACCTGGGGTGTTACAGTTGGATCACTTGCCACTGGTTGAGTTTACTTACAACAATAGTTTCCATTCTAGTATCCAAATGTCACCATATGAGGCATTATATGGAAGAAAATGTCGATCTCCACTCTGTTGGGATGCTGTAGGAGAAAAAGCCATCTTAGGACCAGATTGGGTTAAAGAGACTATAGAACTGGTAGCAGAGATTCGACAATACATGCTTGCAGCGCAAAGTGGACAGAAGAGCTATGCTGATGTTAGAAGATGGGAGTTAGAGTTTCAAGTAGGTGATCAGGTACTTCTTAAGGTATCTCCCACAAAAGGTGTGGTGAGATTTGGAACGAAGGGCAAGTTAAGTCCGAGATACATTGGTCCATTATTGATAGTGGCTCGAGTGGAGACATTAGCGTCGCTTTGAGCTACCAGAGTCCATGAAGGATGTGCACAATGTATTCCATGTCTCCATGCTACGCAAGTACCTAAAAGATTCAGAACATCATATTAACCTAGAGACTGTGACCATTGAGTAAGACTTAACATTTGAGTCACGTCCATTGCAAATTTTGAGAGAATCTAAAAATGTATTGAGGCACAAAATGATAAAATATGTTAAGATTCTTTGGGAACATCAAACAGAATGGGAAGCAACTTGGGAGTTGGAGTCGCACATGTGAGAAAAATATCCAGAGTTGTTCAGTTCCGGTGAGTTCTTATATTTGGTCCTTATATAAAAAAATATTATGGTTTGGTTATTCCATAGACAATAGTATGAATTCGAGGGCGAATCCGATTGAAGGGGGGAGAGTGTAATATCCAGGGTTTCAAAAGAATAAAAAATGCAACTTTTTAACCATTGCTCTGATGGACGATCGGGTTCCGTGGTTACGTAGTGCTCGTCAAGTAGGTTTAATTTCTATATTTATTCGCTGCAATCGCATTTCAGATGAGATCATGACAGGTGGTTTAACGTGGGCCGCTGGATTAAAAGGTATATATATAGTTGTGCAAGCACTACAGGGTTTTTTTTCCTCATCACGCCGCTGCCTACCATCCGCAGACCACACCGCCGCCTGCACTCCGCGCGCTGGCCGCCGCCCGTCGTGCCGGCCGCCACCCGTCGCGCCTATCACCGTCACTACTGCTCACCCATAGGCTCTTCATGTTGTTGCCGCGCTGCCTATCCTGGCACCGGTCACTAGGTTCCGCCCATCCTCTTGGCACTGCTATGCCGTCCTACCGCTGCTGCCAACCGTTCCTCTTCCGTGAAACCAACAGAAGGAAGGAGAAGAAGAAGAAGAGGGGAAAATTGGGGGTTTTGAGGGAAACTACCAATTCTTCTCAAATTGATGATTCTTGCTGCATGGGTAATCTCTTTATAGTGCCTAGATGTATAAATTTCAAATGAATTTGGATTTGGTCGCCGAACATTTTAGAAATTCGATTCTCCGGGTAGGCTAAAAATATATTTTCAAAACTGGTATTAATCTGTTGGGAATCGGGTCTCAAGGTCTAAATAAAAGTTTTAGGTGTAGCGATATCTTTCTAACGGCACTAGTTTTACATGATTCGGATAAACAGTTTAAAAGTTATTGCAAAAATAGTGCTGCAGTCTAGGTCCGAAACCGGGACAGCACGTCGTTTTCTTTTAATTTAGGGTTGATGGATTCGCCGTTTGTCCTAGAGCATTACAAGAAAGTTGTAGATTATTTTTTTTAGATGCTCAAGATATACTTATTTATTAAGTTCCGATTAGCAATTTAGAAGTTACGTCTAAAATATCGAAGGATCTATGTTTTTAGCATTTTATTGGGATGCTCGTTGTTTCGGGTTTTAGAGTTGCTATACTGAATAATAGTGGAGCTTATATGTGGGATATTTTCTGAGTATTGTTTTATGATTTAGGTGTGGAGTCTTCCGGCAAAACGAGCAAGAATCCAGGTTATCGCTACGGTTAAGGCAAGTGCAAGACGAACTAAATCTTTATTGAATGGATGTGTTTATACCTTATGTTATACTCCTTAACTGTCTTGTTATTTAATTATATGTGATTGATATGTTATCACAAAATTATTCAAAATATGTATTCCAGCATTCAATATTTATGTTTTTGATTCTTTATTATGAAATTTCAAGTTCCATGCATACCACGTACGAAGTGTTATTTGCTTTTTCATTCACGAACCTATGAGTGAGCGCTGGCCCCGCTTGCTTGGCTTACCGGTAATACTAAAAGGATATTCATGATTGTCTGAGATAGAAACTACTATTTTTTTCTCGCTTTCCAAATGAAAAAGAAAATGTTCTTATTGATTCTTTGTGTGAATGTGATGCATTAATTGTATTTAGTTCTGTATTATACTTGCTGAGTAATCTTTACTCACTCTTGCATTTTATTTGTGTTTTTAGGTACCCATCGATAAGATCATTGGATTAGGATGTAGAAGCTTCAACCACACTTCACTTTTCACAACATTTACTTCATATCTTAGTTTTATTGTGTAAAGTAGCTTAAGTAACATATTTAGCCATCTGAAACGTTACTTGTGTCCTGGTTACTTTCATGGGACCGTAATGGTGTTAGGTGATGGTTTTGAGGTTGTAGATGGTTATTATGTCATTATCTTATTAACTGCTTGTTGTGGATGTCCAAATTACAGGGGAGACTCTGCCGAAATTTTGAATAAATTTTAGACTTAAGTAATTTTTAGGACTTGGTGTGGCATCTTGGGTATGTAGATACCTGGGGTGTTACAATAGCTTCAACTGCACTGGTCCATGGCTCGATGTGTATTCTCTTTTTCACCATACAAACGCATGACAGTTCAGAAATGCTAGCCAATATAAAATGAGTTTGTCTTTCTCTCCCGTATGCTTTTGTTAGCTCTCCTATTTGGATTTCAGAAAGCATGTCCTAGATCTACACCTATATATATATATATATCAATTATTCATTGATTTGGCAATCATGTGAGATACTGGAGAGAACTAAAGTGATGCTCACTCCTGGTGGCTTTCCAAACAAATGCTAGTACACTCATTTCCTAGTATATCTCTTCTTACAATCATTAGTTCACCAAGAAAATGCATGGAGTTCTGAAACTGAGAGCTTACATGACAACAATATGTAAGGAGTGAAAACATAGACAGCTGAACAAAATACTGAGAATATAATCAGTTCATAAATTACTAGTTCTGTCAATGTTGTTTTTCTTTTTCCTCAGTTCATGTTGTGCTTTACCTTACTGGATATGATGTTACTCTTTGTATTAATTTTTCTTCTCTAGAAGCCCCTTTCCAAGGAGAGTTTGGGCCTATTATCCATTTCAAACTCTTAAATGCTACAATTTCTTCAAAAACTTTATATATGAATAATGTGGAAAAAATATTTTAAGGTGGTTCATTAACTTTTGTTAATATTAAATCCATTTGTTTATTTGAACCTATCAACTAGTTGGGCTCAACCATTGACTATATTGTACAATCTTTGTGGTTGTTGACTATATCTGTCATTTTGTATCAATTTTGTGAGATCTTTTTTTACCTCCTGCTTATTATAATGTTTAGGCCCAAATCCATAACCAGATCCACAACCAATAGTCCTAAAGTGAGCCCACCATTGTGGGCTAAGATGTAAAAACTTTTAAGATTTCCCACGTTTTTTTTCAAAAAAAAGACGTTAATAATCTCTAAATTCACAGCTGGTCAATTGTCACCAACATACCATCAACCGTACAAAGGTCCTTACACAATACAATACACAACATAATATAAACGTATGTTCTTATGAGAATACAACACATCAACTGTTCTCCTGTTCGTTTCTTCGCTGCCTCAAGAGAAAAAACAACTCACATTAAGCACCTCATCATGAACACGGTTACGTGAGCTCTATTATTACATATGGTTCTGTTAAAATCAAATTTTACTGTACAGTCAAACAAGTGTGGATCATCTATCTAGCAATCGTAATTAAATAATGCGACCTATTACAATAGATCATCTATGATTATTATATTTATTATTATGTTTTTAAAGTTAATTATTAATGTCTACTAGTTAGTTGTTTAGTTTTAAAAGATTTAGTAGCCGGATTTTTATTCTACCAATTTAAGAAAAAAAAGATCGATCGGATTTAGTTACCTAAAGCACATATATAAACTGCAAAAGCATGTTAATATATTATATTATTTTTTTATTTTCAAGACAATGGATCAGATTTATTATAAAAAGCCCTTTGTTAAAAAAACCTATGCGATGAAGAGTTCTACCTATAAATGGTTAGTGACCAGGCAACATCATATGAGTCATTTCTATTGTGAATGGCTTGCTTATTGAAAGATGAACATATTGTGATCTTCGCAAACTAACAGTGCACGAGCTACTACAGTTTGGGTTACTACAGTGCATTGAGGCAATTAAAGCGAAACACTCGATCTGTAGCAGCAGGGAGTTCAAAATGTACGATAGCTTCAACTTCACCGGCCCATGGCTCCATGTGCATTTTCTTTTTCACCATACAAACCTATGAGCTTGTCTTTCTCTCCCATATGCTTTTGTTAGATCTTCTCTTTGGATTTCAAAAAGCATGCCCGTAGATATACACCTCAATATCAATTATACATTGATTTGGCAATCATGTGAGATACGGGAGAGAACTAAAGTGATGCTAACAGATAGATTTATCCTAACTCATTGACTTAGGTGTATTAATTCAGTATTCCTGTGTAAGTAAAATATATGTCCTAGCTATATACTTTTAGGACACAAGATGATTTATTAGTATATATATGCAGAATTCTTTAAAATTGATGCATTGTTCCCAACGCAGGCCTCTGTGTCTACGCCTGTGGGCATCGCTAGCTGGCCAATAGGTTCACCAGACAATAGCCATCGGCCAATCTCGAGCGACACAGATACGTGTCTAAGCAGAACGATAGATATTGCTACTGCTAGTGGTTGCCAGTTACCTCCTTGATGAAGAGTGTGACGTGGTAAGCTGACAACGTGATGGTTGTGTGAATCACCGTGCCATCCTCCATGCCGACATCAGTTTGGTACGTGTCGTCAGCTCGTACACATGGTTGCTGTTGACGACGATGAGGAAGTCCGCACATTCGGCATTGGCCTGCCATTGAGAGATGACGGTGAAGAAAACAAAAAAGTTAGCTATACCTCTAGAATATAAAATTGTACGAGAATGAGTGTTCAAGTGATTACCATGTGGAGCATACATGACTTCAAGCTAGCTCCCACTGTATTTGCACGTAGCGGCTGCCTAACCTTACGTAGCTGCCCTCTGAAACAAATCGATCTTGGATTTGTACAGCAGCGTCCTCAGGCAGTGGCGTCCTACAATGGCTCGGCGGTGTCTCCCTGATCTATTGTGCAGTGGTGATGACTTCCTGATCTCGGCTCTGAAACAACTGAAGAAAACAACAAACAAAAATTAATAATTTATAAGCACAATTTAACGTGATGCATACAAACTCTATCTCTATCTCCGATTTGTTCTCGTAGGCTTCACATTTAGAACCAAGATTTACAAACCTATCGTTTCTTTTTGCTAAACTTTGTAAGTCTTGTCTCTTATCTCTTAGTAGCAGCAGCCATAGAGGACACCTCTTCGATGGTGGGGATGTGGCAAAGTCGGAGCCAGTGAAGAAGCCGGAGACATCCCACGGCCGCTCAAGGAGATCCCAGCTGGCATCTAGGGTGCCTAGCCAAACAACTACTTCTAGGTGCAGGGCCATAATTGTGGCAACTTCCTCATGGCCAGTCATTGATCGATCAGTCTACATGTTCAATTCGCTCTCGACTTTATTCAATCTTCAATTCTTCTCAACTTTTTAAAAACAAATGGATGAACTTGCTGATGTTCTAGTCATGAATAATTCTAAACCAACTTACTTTGAAGTTCTTTTTGATGAATTTGTAAAAAAAAAGCTGATTTTTTTCAGTTCTGCACGTACAGTCTGATTGAGCTAAGAATCGACACTTTGTTGGTTGCTGATTTTGCTCAGCTACGGGCTACCTCATCAGCAGTGGTAGCGGAAAGTGTTAGATCATCGATGGTGCTCATCATCTACTCTTTGAGCTTGGAAGAAATCAAGAATCCTCTGTCGACGAATTGCTCTCTCACGGCAGATAACAACTTGCCCTGCTTTGTGCTGTTGACTGCACCACCGCCATTAGTAAACTTATTTCAGAAATAGACTCGTAGCTCAGAACCATCGACCGTGGCACTTGGGTGCCATATGCGTTGGCGTGGCGCCGAAAACTTTGCCACGCTGACACGAAATCCAAGTCATATACACCCAAACGGGCTACATCATAGGACTCCAAAGTCCAAACCACTCTGCTATGATTCACCTTATATGCACCAGATACATCATAGCCAAGTATCTGGTTCAATCCACCTTGACACAGCACGCCATTTGTTTTCGATTGTTGCTGAACCGAGCAATTGACAGTGAACAACTCCAGGCAGCCAAAAGCTCACCAGAGAGCAAACCAAAAATACAGCTAGGAACATCTTCTGAGTACCAAGCTATCATCACTACTCTTACATTGGGTCACAGCAAAACTAGAGCAGAAAATGTAGCATGCCTATGTCAAAAATACAGCTTTCTCCAGTGGCACAATCACTGAATAATCACAAAGATACCATCGGGGCAAACTTCCTCTACTGACTATTTCAAAGAAATAGAAAAGAATGTTTTTTGTGCACCATTCCAACATTTTGAGAATATCTGAGGCGATGACGAGCACACTATAGATTCAAGATTTGCAAGGTGTAGGTGCATATATAATTCTTGGGGAACTTGACCACCTCAAATATTAATCCAAGATATATAGTCCAGCCCGACGATTATGTTGTCTCATCAAACTCCATTTTCTGCAAAGATTCAGATGAAAGCAAAAGATGAATCAAGAGTTAGAAGGAAAACATCGTGTGAAAAGGAAAATTAAAATAGATTCTGATGGTTGTCATCTATATTGATACATCCATTGGAAGCTACTACTGCATCAAACCTGAGACAAAGTCAGCTTCACACATATATTAATTTAAGGTTAACACTGCAAAAAACTGCTGTAGTTTATTTTTCAATTTAAATAGTCAACACCTGAATTAGGTTATTGTTATTCCCCCAAAAAAATTGCTTTCTTATATGTGTGGTCGAAAGTAAATGTGAATTCCTATTCCCAGCTAAATTATTGTCTATGTGATAAGTCACCAATCATCCAATCCTAAGGGGCTTAACAGTCACCTTATCACTATGTAAAGCAATGTGGGCGCTGCAGTAATCAGCACACCATAAAATAATTATTTGGTCTTGGATTCAAACTTCAAAGCCTAGTTTTAGAAGGGGGTCATAAGAAAGCATCTTCTGAAAAAAATCTACAATATAGGCAGCAAGTTATCGCACAAAACAATTTAGCTGAAACTGGCTGCTTTCAATGTACAGGTTTCATTTTCTATACTACTTTAAAAGAAGCTAGTGGTGGTGAATCTGCCACCACCACTAGCTTCTCATTGACACGTTGACTCCTATTATTAGTAAAATTTATACTACTTTTAAAACCAATATATTAATTTTGAAACCGAATTACGATGAATGTTATTTTACCATGTTTTAAGTTATTTGTATCATTTGCATGGTGTTTTTTTAATGTTGTAATTTTTTCCCGTTGTAACGCACGGGTACTCAACTAGTTAACCTACAAAGAAAAGTCCTAAGGTCCTTACAATAGGTTCATGGTTATATATTTCTGGGTAATTCATGCGACTCTAATATGGTCCTCACTAGAAATATAGTTTTCAAAGAAAAATTAAAGGAAGAAGAAGAGGCTGGTGTTACCTATTCAGTCACAATAGAAATGTTGAGAACAACAACACACAAGTGACATGTTTGCATTGAGGCAAAGCTGAACATGATCTGTACCAGCAGGGCAATCAACCGATATGATAGCTTCAACTGCACCGGTCCACGGCTCAATGTGCATTTTTGGATGACAATTCAGAGAGATGCTAGCCAATATAAGATGAGCTTGTCTTTCTCTTCCATATGATCTTTGTTAGCTCTCCTCTTTGGATTCGAGAAACCATGCCCGTAAATCTACACCTCTATATCAATTATACATTGATTTGGCAATCATATGAGATAGTGGAGAGAACTAAAGTGATGCTAATAGATAGATTTATCCTAACTCATTGACTTAGGTGTATTAATTTAGTCTTCCTGTGTAAGTAAAATATATGTCCTAGCTAAATAGTTTTAGGATGAGACAATTCATTAGTATATATATGCTATCAGCTGCCGCAACGTGTCAGGTGGGGCCTGACTTACTCCAAGCGCAAGGCAGCCAAGTCCAGAGCAACAGCCGAAGGGAGCAATTAGCCCAAAAGGAAAGAAATCAGATAAGTTTAGTATTAGATCAAACTAGTTC
>KE371640.1:257414-275221 GCA_000418225.1 Zizania latifolia | reverse complement strand
TCAACACTTCCACCTGCCCGATGCACGCCAGGTGGTACGAGATCATGTGCGGTCTTGTGTGCACTGCCAGAAGAACAAGAGTGAACAACTTCTACCGGGTGGCCTTCTCCAACCACTTGAGGTTCCTGCAGCCGTCTGGGCCGACATAGCAATGGATTTTGTGGAAGGATTCCCGAAGATCAGCGGCAAGTCCGTCATTTTGACAGTGGTCGATCGCTTCTCAAAGTACGCTCACTTCATACCACTCGGTCACCCGTACACAGCCACCTCAGTCGCCCGGGCCTTCTTCGATGACATTGTACGGTTACACGGGTTTCCGACTTCCATCGTCAGTGACCGTGATCCCGTCTTCACCAGCAAATTCTGGCAAGAGTTATTTTCACTTGCAGGTGTCAAGCTGGCCTTATCTTCAGCATTTCACCCACAGTCCGACGGGCAATCTGAGGCTACTAACAAGGTGATCTCAATGTACCTCCGGTGCCTTACGGGGGATCATCTGCGACAGTGGCTCCAGTGGCTGCCATGGGCCGAATATTGCTACAATACATCCTTCCATTCATCTCTACGGACGACCCCATTCAAAGTGGTATATGGCAGAGATCCTCCACCGCTGCTGCCATATAACTCCACGGCTCATCTACCAGCAGTTCACCAGCAGCTGCGAAATCGTGATGAGTTCCTCTTCCAAGTTCGCGAGCGCTTGGAGCAGGCCCAACACCACTATAAGCATCAGTATGACCGCAAGCACCGGGAATTGCAGTTCAGCGTAGGGGACTGGGTCTGGCTCCGCCTCCTGCATAGACCAATCGCCTCATTACAGCTCCAGGGTCGCGGCAAGCTGGGACCTAAGTTCTTTGGTCCATTCCGAGTTCTGGAGCGTGTGGGGGAGGTGGCTTATAAGCTGGAGTTACCTCCAGGCTCTAAGCTCCATAATGTCTTTCATGTTTGATTATTAAAGCCACATCATGGCGCCCTGCCTCAGGCTCCAGGGACCCTTCCAGCCATCCAACATGGTCGCGCCTGCCTTGAGCCATTGGAAGTGTCGCAAAGAAGATTGGCCCGCGGAAAACAGGAGGTCTTGGTGCACTGGAAAAACAGGCCAGCAGCAGAAGCAACATGGGTGGCCCTGGACGATTTTCGCTCAGCATATCCATCCTTCCAGCTCACGGACGAGCTGATTGTCCAGGGAGGGAGAGATGTCAGGTGGGGCCTGACTTACTCCAGGCGCAAGGCAGCCAAGTCCAGAGCAACAGCCGAAGGGAGCAATTAGCCCAAAAGGAAAGAAATCAGATAAGTTTAGTATTAGATCAAACTAGTTCTTTTGTTTGGTAAGAATTGATTTGTTTGAGAATAAGAGCTGTAAAGAAGGGATAGGTGCTATATAAACCTATCCCCCATGATCACCGGAACCATGCTTGTATTTTGGCTATTTGCCTCCGGTTGAGATCCCTGTCTCTCTCGCCGCGCCGCGCCGCCACAACGGCGCCACCACGGCGGAAGGGTCTGGGGCCTCGTCCGGCAATCAATTACAAGTATCAATTGAGAAGTAGATCGAGTTCTTACCTGGGTTCATCCTCGGCCGGTGACACAACGTCTCTCAGTTCCGAGTTAGATGTGTACTTTCCTTCTAGATAGAGTTCATATCTTCCACACTACTTTCGGAGATGCCAAAATATACACCAGACACTTTTTGTCTGAAGCAGATGTCCTTAGAAGCCTCAGGTCCTATTTATTTTAGTTTGAGATTATTATAATCTAGTTTATAGTTAGAGATTATTATTCAATTGAATTGTTCAAATGAAAGAAATGAGATTTGGATATGGAATGATAATGGGTAATTTCTACCAAAATGTAATGGGTATTTTAAGTCTAGAGCCACACGCCTTGCACGCGGCTGGCCACCATGATTGTTCACCTAGGATGAACGGCCGCATCGCCCGGTAATGTGGTGATGGCTCAGACTCTGATGATAATTAATGATTTGTGGTGAATCGAAGAGATTGGCATGATATATGTCTCCTCCTATAGATGGCACCAACAACAAGTCGATCACCAAGATCGATGGTACATACAGTACATGCGTGATAAAGATGAACACATCACACATATATAATATACAGTAGTTAGACGAAGAGCCGTGTGTGTATATGTATTTATTTCTTTTGAGGCCACACATCATCTGTTATTTGTTTTTTTACTCTTTATGTGTTAAACCTAATTAATAAAACCAAGTCGCAAAAGGAGGCTAAAAAGGCATCTTGCATGATCAGAAGTCAGAATTCCAGTTAAACACCATATGTTTTCTAAATGAAGAATCAACTATGTATATATGCAACATTGCAATTTGCAAACATTTACATCGAAAAAACAAGATTATGAAGAAGAAAGTCATGGGCTCATGGTAGCACAATAATTTTTGAGATAGAGATCAGTAACATGATTTTGACTGACCTTTTATACAACAAAAGAAGTTGTGTGAAAGACGTATTTATTCTACGGAGAAAATGCATGCATGATAATCACATACACAATAAAACATGAAACAAATTAAGGCATTACAGAGAGGATGAAAAAATATGAGGAGGATGAATGTGCTCTAGTTAACATTCTCAGCTAAACATGAGTTAGAAGAAAAACAAACCTGTATATATAGGAACAAGTTGTTTTCAAAATGAAGAGAATGCTTGTAAAACTACGACTGCATAGCTAGGTAGATCAATATCTGATCAGGTTTCAAAAGATTGCAACAGCAACATATAAGAACCAGGATACACACACACAATATATATATATACTCCACTCAATTTTAAAGCAAAAGATCGAGCATTTAGTCCCATCCAAGTTGAAGCAACCCTCCATACATCATTTGAATTAAAAAATCTTGCCCCGCTTTCGTCGCTGTTTTCTAAATTTATTTTCCGGGGAAATTTAAAAGAGTAAGAAGGCTCGGAACATTAATAAGGCCAGTAAAAAAACGAAATCGAATTTTTGAGGGGAAAAGTACATCTCGATCTAGAGTATGTAAAACAATAATCCCCACATGAAATCTAGTTTCAAAGAAAAATTGAAGGAAGAATAAGAGTCTAGTGTTACCTGTTCAGTCACACTAGAAATGTTGAGAACAGTAACACAAAAGTGACATGTTTGCATTGAGGTAAAACTGAACACTCGATCTGTAGCAGCAAGGCAATCAACCAGTACAATAGCTTCAACTGCACCGGTCCACAGCTCAATGTGCATTTTCTTTTTCACCATACAAACGCATGACAGTTCATAGTTGCTAGCAAATATAAGATAAGCTTGTCTTTCTCTCCCATATGCTTTTGTTAGCTCTCCTCTTTGGATTTCAGAAAGCATGCATGTAGATCTACACCTCTATATCAATTATACATTAATTTGACAATCATGTGAGATATTGGAGAGAACTAAAGTAACGCTAATAGATAGATTTATCCTAATTTATTGACTTAGGTGTATTAATTCAGTATTCTTGTGTAAGTAAAATATATGTCTTGACGGATTAACTGAGTAGTTGTTGACACAAAAATCACACATATCCTGTTATGTATGGAGAAAACATCCAAAAGAGGATACTAGCTGATGCCGACAACTTTGCAAGATATAAGAGTCCTTAGAAGTTAAGTTAGTTAATCTGTTAGCTAAACATAAGAGTTCTTAGGAGTTAAGTTAGTTAATTACTTTATCTATTAGCTAAATCAGGGGATATTTGATTACTAAATCTATGGCAGCGGTGGCATTCTTATTTGCAGAGCTTGACGGCCACAATGGCCTAAGCAGTGGTGATGGCGGCGTCCCTCCCGGTGTCCTGTTCTAGTTGATCGGTGACGGCCCTGTGTCCTGCTGAATGTGAGATTTGGTGCTGTGAAATCTTGCAAATTTTTATGGTTTTCTCTTTTCTTTATAAGTAAAATTTAGATAACATAATATATACAAACTCTGGATAGATTAAAGATGTACATAATATAATCTATATCTCTAGAGATAAACTAGTACTCTAAGAGATACCCTAGCAAAGTGATCCTATTACTATTCATGTGTAGGGTTTACTAACAGATGATTCTAACTTCTAACTTAGATTGTTTCTCTTGTCAGATTTGGATGTGGATGTAAATGGATGAGGAAAGAGAAGACCTTCATGTTTGCTTAAAAATCAGACATGAAAGTAGCCAAGTAGAGATCGGATTGGATCAGACAAACTATCAGCAGCCACAACGTCTCCCTGTTTTGAGTCGGACGTGTACTTCCCATCAAGATCGAGATCATATCTTCCATGCTGTTTTCGGAGACGCCAAAATATACACCAGACACTTTTTTATCTAAAGCAGATGTCCTTAAAAGCCTCTAGTCCTATTCATTTTAATTTGAGATTATTTTGATCTAGTTTATAGTTAGAGATTACAACAAGCTGGCTTATATAATAATTTAGAGGAAACTAAACTATAAGATTTTTGGCGGTCTATATTATCGGTAATATAGATTGCTATTTCGTAGCCTTTATTATTGGTAATCTAGATTATTGTGTTTCGGTAGCAAAAACTACAATACACTCAAATGAATTGTTCGAATGAAAAGGAGATGCGATATGGATATGGAATGATAATGGGTAATTTCTACCAAAATGTAATGGGTACTTTAGTCTTTTCCAAAGTAATAAACTAAAAACACTATATTTCACCAACTTATTACATTATTATAATCTTAGTTATAGATTATAATAAGCTAGACTAATAAGCTGCTTGTTTGCTTTTACTTTCAAACAATAAGCTGATTATTATAATATCAAACTGAAATAAAACACTTGGATAGATAGCTCCCAGAATGCTATGTTTCCACATATCTCCATGACATAGAGCGGCACGCCTAGCACGCGGTAGGCCACCATGATTGATTGATTGTTCACCTAGGGTGAATGGCTGCATGCCCCGGCAATGTAGTGATGACTCATACTCTGATGATGATGATTTGTGGTGAATCGAAGAGCTTGGCCAGATATATGCGTGATAAAGATGAACATATCACAGATGTATATATTTATTTCTTTTGAGACCATATATACACACCATCTGTTATTTGTTTTTAAGATTCATGTGTTAAACCTAATTAATAGTACCAAGTCACAAAAGAAGGCTAAAAAGGTCTCATGCATGATCCGAAGTGAAAACTCTAGTTAAACACCATATGTTTTCTAAATGAAGAATCAACTGTGTATATGTGCAACATTGCAATTTGCAAACATTTACATCGGAAAAATAAGATTATGAAAGAAGCAAGTCATGGGCTCATGGCAGCACAATAATTTTTGAGATAGAGATCAGAAACATGATTTTGACTGACCTTTTATACAACAAAAGAAGCTGTGTAAAGGACATATTTGTTCTATGGAGAAAATGAATGGATGACAATCATGTACACAATAAGACATGAAACAAATTAAGGCATTACAGAGAGGATGAAGGTGCTCCAGTTAACATTCTCAGCTAAACATGAGTTAGAAGAAAAACAAACATGTATATATTGGAACAAGTTGTTTTCAAAACGAAGAGAATGCTTGTAAACCTATGACTGCATAGCTAGCTAGATCAATATATGATCAGGTTTCAAAAGATCCCTGGAGAGAACCAGGATATATATATACACACTAGTTGGGTGCCCGTGCGTTGTAACAGGAAAAATTTTACAACATTAAAAAAACACCATGCCACCACGTGTCAATGACAATAAGAACACACGTGTCAATGAGAAGAATTGTAGTAATGGCAGATTCACTGTCACCACCACTAGCTACTTTTAAAGTAGTATAGAAATTCCACTCAATTTTAAAGCAAAAGAGCATTTAATCCCATCCAAGTTGAAGCAGCCTTCCATACATCATTTGAATTAAAAAAATCTTGCCCTGGCTTTCGTCCCTATTTTTCTAAATTTATTTTCAAGGGCATTTTCAAGGAGTAAGAAGCCTTAGAACATTAATAAGGCCAGTAAAAAACAAAATCTTATTTTCCAGGGGAAAAGTATGCCTCAATCTAGAGTAAAACAATAATCCACATGAAATCTAGTTTTCAAAGAAAAATTGAAGGAAGAAGAAAAGGCTGGTGTTACCTGTTCAGTCACACTAGAAATATTGAGAATAGCAACACACAAGTGACATGTTTGCATTGAGGCAAAGCTGAACACTCGATCTATAGCAGTAGGGCAATCAACCAGTATGATAGCTTCAACTGCACCGGTACACGGCTCGATGTGCATTTTTTTTTTCACCATACAAACGCATGGCAATTCAGAGATGCTAGCCAATATATATAAGATGAGCTTGTCTTTCTCTGCCATATGCTTTTGTTAGCTCTCCTCTTTGGATTCCAAAAAGCATGCCTGTAGATCTACACCTCTATATCAATTATACATTGATTTGGCAATCATGTGAGATACTGGAGAGAACTAAAGTGATGCTAATAGATAGATTTATCCTAACTCATTAACTTAGGTGTATTAATTCAGTCTTCCTGTGTAAGTAAAATATATATCCTAGCTATATAGTTTTAGGATGAGACAATTCATTATTATATATCTGCAGAATTCTTTAAAATTTATGCATTGTTCCCAACGCAGACCTCTGTGTCTATGCCTAAGTCAATCGGTAAGTAAATCTTGGTTCTAAATGTGAAGCCTGCAGCGAACGAATCGTAGATAGAGATAGTGTTTGTATGCATCACGTTAAAATTTTCTTATAAATTATAAGTTTCTGTTTGTTGTTTTCTTCAATTGTTTTAGAGCCAAGATTGGGAAGTCATTGCCGCCGCATAGCAGATCATGGTGTCGCCGCCACCGAGCCGTTGCAGTGCCACCGCCGCCACCACCAAGCCACTGTAGGGTCGCCGCTAGCACCTTGATCTGCTATGCAGTGGTTGTCGGAATAAGTCTTGTCTTCTTGCACCTGCTGTTCATTTCTGCCCGTTGGTTTTGTTCCCCTCGTTGAGTTCATTAGCTGTTTGAATAAGTCTGATGCGCATGGCTAGTTAGTTAGCTAGTCTTCTCGTCAGAATTTGTTAGCTAGTCACTTGGAGTTAGTTTCTAGTCTTTAGTGAAGTGAGTCGGCTGGACTTCATCCATGCAGGGCGCGTCCTAGCATTATGGATCATGGCGCATGACTCCTACCATGCAGCTTGTTCGGTTGAGCATTTTGATTTTGTAATTTGCTTTCAGCAGTTTAGTTCAATATATAGAAAATACAGCCGGGTGCTCGGTCTGAGACTGCATGACACCAAAAACACTGTCTCCCTTTCTTCCTCCTTGCGCCCAGGCTAGCTTGGTAGTGAGCAAGTGCTACGTGTGCACTATGTTCTCGCCATTCTTGCCGGAAAAGCAACAGTGCGTGTGAGTGAACAGTGCGGGTTGAGTGAGTTCTAGAGAAGGTTGTGAGCTGACAGTGGTGATGGCTTCCCTATCTCGTCTTTAAAACAATTGAAAAAATAACAAACAAAAATTTATAATTTATAAGCAAAATTTAACGTGATGCAAACAAATCCTCTCTCTATCTCCGTTTCGTTCGCTGCAGGCTTCACATTTAGAACCAAGATTTACAATGCAGGCCTCTGTCACGATGAAGTCTTGCTGCTGCTGCTGGCGTCGCTGGCGGTTACCGGTTACCTCCTTGATGAAGAGCGCGACGTGGTAGGCCAATGACGTGACAGTTGTGCGAATCACCGTGCCATCCTCCATGCCGACGTCGGTTTGATACGTGTCGTCAGCTCGTGCCCATGTCGCCACCTGCTATTGACGACGACAAGGAAGTCCGCACATTCGGCACTGGCCTACGATTAGGAGATGATGGTGAAGAAAACAGGAATGCCAAGCATAGACAGAAAATACGAGGACGAGTGTTCGAGTGATTACCCGGTAGAGAAAACATGACTTCAAGCTAGCTCTGACTATATTTGCACATAGCAGCTGTGTAACTTTACGTAGCTGCCCTCTGAAACAAATCGATCTTCGATCTGTAGGGCAGCGTCGTCTCAGGTATCCTTAAATAAATACATGTATAAGAGACTTGGGGCACCTAAAAGGAGTAAAAGAGATGCAAATGCACAGAAATAACTTTGATGGTTGTTGACTTCATAGTAGAACAAAGTGTATAGTCACACTAAAATCATTAGGAAAAAAAGAAATGATAAAGCCAAATCACCTTGCCGCAAACAGGGCATGCCTCACTCCTTTCCATCCACTCATAAATACAGCCAAGATGGAAATGGTGTGAGCACTGCATTACTATCCTAGGATTCTCAGAAGTATAATCTGCATGAGTAATGATATAATGTGGGAATTAGTATAATATCCTAGATGAATAAATTATTCATAATGATAACAATAGATAATTTGACACTTCAGAGTATTTTTCAATCAACCTGAATGATCCCATGACCATAAATTCAGGAACATATTTGATAAGTCAGTGTATTATCAGCCATACTTTCAATGCAGCATCTGTGCAAAGTGAGATTGGTCGAAGGAATAAATTAGTGCACCCAAGAAATTACTGCAGCATAATATGAACATGATACTCTAGTGAATTTATCAATCCAGCTGTTATCCATAGTCAGAGTACACGACTCTCATTAAATATTTGCATTTGCAGTTCTATGCTACCACTCCTGTCCAACACATATGAAGATTACTGCATTATGTAATATACTGGTGATAAGTGATTACTACCTTCAAGACGTGTTGGGCAGACATATTCATCTTCAGTGGATGGAGAAAAGTATGTAAAGTAATTTCCAGGTTCCTTTGCTGACAGTTTCCCTCCATAAGCAGAGCTGCATCTTTTCATTTTTGTATCGTAGTTTGTTTTACTTGACTTATCTGCTGAAGTCGGTATTTCCATTTCCTCATCATCATTTGCCCTCAGTGGTTCTGATTCTTCTGGGGAATGGCTTGAGGGTCCATGCCTTGACACTAACCAATCAAGCCAAGGAGGGGAGAATCTAGGACCATCATATGGAAGCGGTTTTGGAGGTGAACGATATGTAACAAATGAACTTTCATTTGAATCAACAGAAGTAGCTTCTATATACTGAGCAACTTGGTGCGCTGCTCTGACTCAAAACAAAACAATGTACTGGAAAAGGAACGAAAGAAGATCAAAATGTCATTGATTTCCAACCTGTATGAGCTCAATATCTAAAAGAAGTAAGCTGTCCAATAAAGAATCAGATCATTTTAGTTCTTGTAGTGCCACTTGAGAATTCATTACAATGGACTAGACACTTGAGACAATTATATCTAGACTGGGGAACCATATATGTTGGAAATTTTACTCTTTCTGGGCACACCACAGTTATTTTGTTCAAGCCTTCAAGGAACTTTAATATGGAAAACACTCTTAGTAATGAGATCAATATAACATATAAATTTTATTCTCCACACATGATTATATATCACCATTGTTTTTTCTCGAAATATATAACATAGGATATATCTCTTGGTTTATATCAGGAGATGGTTAATATGTTATATTGTTATCTACTCCGTACTTGCATGACAAAATAGTAGCTAACCTTGTTTAACTAATAATCTAAAGTAATTATAGATATTAGCTCATAGTCACCAGAACAACATAGAGAACATGAAAGAAATCAAGTTACTATGACAAGACATACCGCATTGATGAGCTGCTGAGTAAAACATTGGAGGCACACGCAGTTTCTAAATGCCGAGGAAGCATGATGTCCATGGTGATCAGAATAATCAGCTTGCAAACATGAACAGAAAGCTCCCATAATCGAACTAAGGAATGACCAGAAGAGAGATCCTTCAGTCCGAGCTGTACAGTCAGTGAGTCCGGCGGGTGCCCAATGCTCAGAGGTAGAAAGATGATGAGAAACGAAGTGTTCCAAAACTGAGTTCTTGGGTCCAGACAGCGATCAAAATGAAGTAACTGCTCGCCAGCATCTATCAGTTGAGGCAAATCTGGTCAGTAATTCTCGGACAGACGCATCCAACACCACATCGATCATTTATATAAGTTGTTCCAACTTCCAGGAGACTACCTCCGGGAGGTTCATCTGAAACCTCTCACCACCCACCCACCCACCCAGCCCTCTCTCCTCCAGAAAAAAAATCATTTTTTTGGAAACACGAGCTGCTATTAATACTAAGTATAGGTTAGGGGGAAGAAATCAATCGAAGCCCGGATGGGTTTCCAATCAACGCCACGCCGGCCGGCTCATCAATCCAAAGTGGCGCGCGGAGGAGGAGGGAGCGAGTACCGCCACGAGAGAAGGACGATGTATTAATCAATACCTTCAATTAACCGGAGACGGTGGCAGCTGAATGTAGTCGGTCGGCCGCCGCGGTCGCCCATGCAAACCCGTCTTCTACGGTCGTGCCCGCAGCGGAGGCCGTCCGCACCGTGCGTGCGTACGGGCCCTGGTCGCTGGCCGGCGCGCGCGACGACCACCGGCGCGGGGAGGACGACGACGGCGACGGATTGGGGGATTGGTTTTTTGCCTTGGGAAAATTGCTCTTTCGCCACCCACCAAGTTCGTTTGCATGTTTCCAAATGTCACAAAGTTGGTAGCGTTTGCAAATTTACCACAAACTTCGTTGTATTATTGCCATTTTCTGATTTATACTCTTTTTTTCTTTTTCCTTTCCATTTATCTTACTTGATTTGCCTCTGCCCCTACTCCTAGTACTTAAAGCCAAGCAAAAAACAGAAAAATTCAGACAAGGAACAGAACAGCAACGCATAGCTTACTTCTTCTCCTGGAAAAAAGGCGACCCGACCCTCCTGCGGCAGCGCGGCGTCCTCCCGACGGCGGCATGGCTCGGCCTCCTTTGCGCGGCGCAGCGGCTCAGCCGGCTCCCAGCACAGCAGTGGCGGCCTCCTGACACAGCAACACGAACTGCCAAAGTGCCAAGTGAACCGGAAGAAGCAAGCCGTGCGCTGCTGTTTCAAGGATTCTGTTTTTTCCTTGGCTTCATCAGGGGTAAAAGAGGCAAATCAAGTTAGATAAATAGAAAAAGAAAAGTAAAAAAATGCATAAATCAGAAAATTACAATAGAGCAACTAATACAACAAAGTTTGTGGTAAAATTACAAACGCTACGAAATTTGTGGCATTCGAAAGCATGCCAACGAACTTTGTGGCAAACGAGTCGCTTCCTTCTTTGTTTGCTGCACACGTGTTGTGTATAGGTCGCACCGCTTAATGGATCCCGCCGCAAAATATCCGGTTTGAAGTGGGCGGAGATCCGTTAAGCTCCGGTTAGATGTACAAAATGGCCTGCATGTTTAAATTTTTGAAAGATTTTTATACAATTTTATAGCAATAAAGAGTTAGAGCATCTCTAAGAGATATCTTAAAATATTATCATATAGAGAGTTATCTTAATAAAATTTAATCTCTAAATTTTTCTTACTCTTCAACAGACTCTCGATATTATATTTCATACATTTTATTCTTGTATCACCAACAGATAGATCATATTTGTCAAATCTCCCATATTTTCTTTTTTATATCTTTTGTATTTGTCAAATCTCCCATATTTTCTTTTTTATATCTTTTGTATTACTGACGAGTGAGACTAAAACGAATAGTAAATGAGAGTCACTCTCTATAAATAAGGAGGATAGAGGAAGATTTTATAGATATTTAAAAATTAGGAATCAAATAGGGGAATTGTTAGAGAGTTATATTAGACATCTCTTGTAGATGATCTTAGGACTGGACCTCAAACCCTATCTGTCACACCATGTGTTTGATTATTGTTAATTAATTGATTAAGGCTATGTTTGACATAGCTTCTGAAAAAAAATTAAAGCTAGGAACTAAAAAACTTTGATCATTTGGTTTTATTTGATCTAAAAATAAAATTTTAAATTATTTTTATTACTGCACAAAATTAATCTACACAGCAAAACGATAAATATTCATACTTACACAATGATGAGCGGATGCTTTTCGAGCAAAGCAACAAAGAATTCCTCTCTTTGGTGGAAGAAACTCAACCGTTTTTCAGCGCAAGACAGCATAGATGAATTGAACTTTGGAAAAAAAATGGCAATAAACACGTAAAAAGTATTGTTGGTTTTCTGCTAATTATAATGAAATACAAGTCCTACCTGACCGAAACATCCGGAGTCGGCCAAATCACAGCTAACAAATAAATCTATTTGCCGGCGGAATCCATCGCATGGACAAAACACAATATAGCTCATCAATTCATCATGCACATGCAAATTGTGACATCCCAATGCTGTTTGCTGACATGCAACATGCTTACAGTGCTGTACCAGTCATATTGGTTGTCTGGTGCAAAATCAACTTGCAGCCGTCTTTAAACTTGGAGAGCGGAGACCATATCGATTATCTAGTTCAAATGAACTTGAAGGGTAAAACAATGAAGCAAATATAAATAATACATATGGTTATCCCAAGAACAAGGTGAAAGGGCAACAACACCAAAATTGTCATGGTTGTTTCCAAATCAGACTGAAGGAGTAAATGGGGGGAAAATATAGGCAATGTCACACGGTACATCTGAGCTGCATTGCTCCTCTGGAGAGTATATACAGGAAGGCACATGATGCTAAGTTGCTACTCCGGCGCTCTCTTACGCCAGAAAGACCAAACGCCTCTGGTCGGAACCAAGTCAGGGCAACTTGATTTATGAAGACTGTGGAGCTTCTTCAAGGCGGTACATTGTGATTTCTTGCTGCTTGAAGTACCTCCGGTCTTCCTCGTCAACAAGAACAAGGTTCAGGTAGTACTTGACATTGAACTTATTGTTTATGTTGCGGTAAGTTGGGGTCAACTCGTACGGCGTCAAGAAGAGTCTTACTGGAATAGACTCACCTGTAAAATGATTTGATCCAGCTCAGTTCACTGTAAATACTTTGCTTGAGCTAACCAATTTTGCCATATTATACTTATAGGCAAGTATGAAGAAATTATTTTAATCCTAATGCCACACGACAAAAATATATAATTTAAGAAATCATGCATACTACAATAAATCAAAGGAAAAAATTATGAGATACCTCTAACAGGAGCGCCATCCATTAGCTCGAACTTAGCAAGCGTCTCAGTCTCAATATATGTGTTAGAACCTGATCCTGTTGATTCCCGCCGACGAATCTCAAGCTCCATGTTTTTTATTTTTATTCTGACTAGAAGAAAATATATCTTTCCCACAATCACATCCTTGAGATGGTACCTAAATATGGTTTGATTCAGAAGAAAGAATATCAGAACTCTGCATATCAGGACAAGCCAGAAAATTAGAAACTGATATTGTTCTTACTTGCTTTTGCTGTACTCAAATTCAATATGCAAGCAATCTTCAATTCCAACTTCCATCTGTAAAGCCAGGACCAATTTAAATGATCACATTCCTAGGTTTAAGTACATCCAACTACTACATCGAACAACAAGAGTTATGTAAGAAGGATATAGATAAGTGAGATTAGTTTATTCCCAATTGAGAAAATATAGGGGACAAGTGGGAGAAGATAACAACTGTTACATGTTCCATATGATCAAGATAAATCGACTGAGTTACTTCAGAATTAAACAAGAAAATGGCATCCCTGTTTGCAAACTAATGAACCCTTCATAGCTTCACTCTTCTTGTTTTTCATTAACTACTGCTTGGAAACATGGGTTTGAAGTATTCACTTCTCCATTCACTTCTCCACTGTCAACCAGGGCTTCAAGAATAATTGTCAAATTGATGGCCTAGTACTGTACTACTGTCACCATCTCACCATGCAAGATTGTAAGGTACTAGGTTGTATTCTCCCTCCCTTTCCTTAAGCTATTAAGGTTACTAGATCTTTCTATAACTTGGCTAAATGGTAGTTCAAATAGCTTGAAGAATATTTCAAGCATGCAACACCAACATTAAGGGAAGTACGGAACATAGATCATGGTCAAGACATAGTAGACTAATTTTACAGGCATCACTTGACCTAAAATATATTTCCGAGACAGGTTAAGCAAACTTTTTGAAGTTCAGCCATCCAGTGACTAGCACTCACCTTGATGCTGTTGTTAATTGTAGGAAGAGGAGAGTAATTCCTTACCTGAAAAAAAAGGAAGATAACTATGTAACCCAGGAAAGTTTTTCAACCATGAAATCTGAAACACATTCCTTTGGAACAATTGAAAAACATTTTGAAAAGGTGAAATAGAACAAACAATACATATGTGACTATCAACAGAACATATATGACACATAATTTTGTCAAAGACCAACTAGAATATCACAAATTACTGAAGTTACACTGACTATAAGCATATATGAAGTTAATAAAATGAAGCTTAGACTTACACAGAAATCTCGATATTCCACGATACTACCAGCATAATGTCTGGTAATTGTGACTTTCAGGACATACCTGCAGGAATAACAAGCATGGATTTTAATCTTCAAGATAGTGTTATTAAAGTAGTTGATGCTGCCATGCTGGCATACTGCTATGTATTCATGATGGAAGCATTTTAGCCTCTTACCTCAATCTGACATTTGTTCCATTATACGACTCATAAGGCATCTCAACAGTAGAAAACTCAAATGGATACGTCTTTCTTTCATAAATTTCACCAGGAATATCTAATTCACGCACTGCCGAGACAAAAAAAGAAAAAGTACTAAGGTAATGAAGTAGCCTTACAACTGAACAATAAACTAATCTAAATCAAAGGTGCTAAGTTATATGCCCATTATTTTTAGTACAGAGATAAGACAAATAAACATTTGGTATCTTGCTGTTGCATCAATGAGCACAATTGTACATAAAGACTATGACAAGAACACAGTTTTCAGAAGGTTCATTTTTCTGTTAAACTTGAAAGATAGTGTTCTTGGAATTAGTTGACAATGTAAAGCCCAAAATCTTGCCAAAAGATTCAAAGAGAGCTAGATGAGTTGCAAAAAGATCATGAATATCTCGACAGAGAAGCTCTTCAGCCTATTGTACAATTGTCTCTTCAAAATCACTTGCGAGAGCCTACCTAATGAAGTGAAGTCATAGAAGTTGCCTCTGTCAAAGTATAGCTCTGCAACATAAAACATCACAGATAATAATGTAAGAATCTAGCAGAACATGAACTATTGAAGATCTACACTATAATACAAAATAGTGATAGAAGGGATGATGATCGTTTTAGTACTTTGAAGTTTCAAAAAAAATCCTAAACTTCATCACGATAATGATATTTTGAAACAACATTGGCTGGGAACATAATGCAATGAATTTTCAGCAAAACAAAACCTGCTCGTTCAAATAGCCTTTCCACAAACAAATAACATATTCATCAACCTGAAATAGCATGCCTTCTAATACAGCATCATGTTGATGCAATTACCACAGGGATTACTGCACTCATATTCAGAATCAACCAGTGCAAGGGAGCATCATACCTATTTGACCCAGCAGCTCGATCTTGATACCGGTATGCTCTATCCTTTTACCAGGAACAGGCGCTATTGACACCTGCACACCATGTAATCACAATCAGAATTACAGACTCCATCCCCAACACTAGAATACACACACCAGCAATCCAGTGGCAGGCAGTGGCACTACCTCTCCTGATATAGTCTCCAGGCTCTGGAAGGCCGGAACCATCGCTGTCTTCCCATTATCCTTCTTGAACGCCACCTGCAAGAATCACACACGGGACACCAAGGACTCAAACAACCTGATATCCAATCCAGCAACAGCAGGTGCCACCGAAGAACACGCCGGTCACCCTTACCTGCTTCCGGGTCCTCTCATCGATGAAGGTGACGAAGATGTCGCAGGGCGGCTTGAACGCTTCAATTATGTAATTCTACACCCAAAAATTTCAAATCATAGTGGGATCTACTGCTCAGTAGATGGATTATACCACAATCTGAGCCCAAGGGGAATAAATGGAAAAGCAGCAACTAGGGTAAGTTGAAATCAGACGCGATCACGAGGATTACCATGGCGGATTCGGAGCAGGGAACGAGGTGGATGGGATCCGCGGGGGAGGACGGCCGCCGGCGCCGGAGCGGGGGAGGAGGAGATCGCCGGCGTCGCAGACGTCAACGGCCGCGTCGGTGAGGGGAGATCGGAATCTAGGGACGAGTCCGAGGCTTAGAGAATATCCAGGCCGTCGATCTACTGGACGTAAACGAATCTGGAACGTCCATTTAGGTGGTGACGTCTCGTCCATGAGGGAGTTAGATTCAACCATTCCATTCTATTTTTTTCGTGTTTGGTTAAAGAATATTCACTTAAAATTTGAGGTCACTCTATCAAAAAAAAAGTCAGACACAGTCATTCTAGCACGAGCATGCATACACATGTCAGTGTGGCTGCCTCAGCGGCAGAGCGGTGGAGCTCGGCCACGTGGAACAGGGCAGCTCATCAGAGCCGTAAGCGAGAAAGTGGATCTAAGGACCTGTTTAGTAGAGCTCCAGATCCTGAAATTTAGATCGGAGCTCTGGATCCATGTGTGATCTAGAGTAGGTCTGAAGTGTTTGGTTGGGCTGAGCTGCTCCAAAAATCCTGAATTCTTGAATGTATCTTTTTTTTCTTTGAAAATAATCTTAATTAATAACTATAGCACAAACAGTACAAATTAATATAACATAAAATGGACATTTGTACATATGAAATAAAAGTCCATTAGATATATCAATAATAATATAAGTACCACAAACATCCAGATACATTGATAAAGTGCGTAGAAATCTATTCGCTACATATCATATCTATTATCCTGCAATGCGACGAGCTAAGTCATCACGAAAAACATCCATAGATACATCACTTGCACCCTCCGTTGATATATCGGATGCATCCTGAGAAATGACATACCTTCTATATCTAGACGGAATGGTAGGCACATAATCTGAATTTCTATCAAACCTAAGAAAATGCATATCGGGCGCATCATGATCACGAATAAAATTGTGCAATGCCATTGTTGCCGCCACAACCATCTTTTGTTTCCATAGTGGAAAGCTAGGTATCTTGAGTAGAATTCTTCACTTCATCTTTATAGTAGCACCGCATCTTGAGCTAGGCATCTTGAGTAGAATTTTTCACTTCATCTTTATAGTAGCATCTTGAAGTGCTCATCTGTCCCTTCCATAGCACCGCATTCCTCCACCAAGGCCATGACATCCTTTATAGTACAACCGGGTTGATCCTCTCTTGATCTAGTAAATGATTGAAGGGAGCATAAAGTCCGAGAAGAAATATCATTACTCTTAGACATTTTCTCTACTATTTTTTGGGAGCCACTTTTCTTTTTGTTCCGGACCGTTGGGCTAACACCTTTCTTCCCTTTGCACTTGGTTCCTCTTCCTCAGTCTCACTCTCCTTGTCATTCTCATTCTCATCGTCAATATTAATTGCATCATTATTAGGAGTTGGCATGGTGCCTTGGCCTAGAGACCAATGATCAGCCTCGGTGTTGTGAAGGTCTTCAAACATGTTCTCAAGCAATTCTGCATTCTGCAAGCCTTCTTTCTTGTACTTGGCGCAACCAGGAATGTCCTGCAAAATAGACGAACTCAATATAATGTGTTCCAAACTACTCTAAGTGACAACTTAAAAATTTACTAACTTACTGTTCTGAGTTGTGCCCAACGTTTTGCACTTGCCGTCACTGTTTTCTTTGCATCATCCCATCCCAAACCTGTTTGAGATATCAACTTCTTCCAACAATTGTATTCAATCCTAAGTTTGTCCCATTTGTTCTTAAATTGACGCTTGGTGTACCTAAGACCGGTCCTTGCAGCAAATTGTTC
>KE371640.1:216090-228336 GCA_000418225.1 Zizania latifolia | reverse complement strand
AAGCCATCTTAGTATCCCTCTCTTCTCTCATGTGTTGCATACCGTATAAACCGTTTATTTGACTAGATGAACGTTGTGCACGCTTTTGATTCAAGTATTTGTCTTTATTGTCTCATATGATCATTGAATGAATATCTTGTTGTTGAGATGATGATTATCAAGTGCTTGTGATTCGTTTTGAGAGAATACGCTTTTTGTGAGAGTTTTCTTGTTGCCCAAGTCTTAATCGGTCTTGATGATGATTGAGGTTGTTTGAGAGCTTTTGTGCGTTTCTTCTGCAATAGAACGCTTGTTGCACTCATCTACACTTTAGTCATCATCTTCCTCTTTTGGACAACTTGATTCTGAGAGTTTTAGAAGGTTTTTCGTGCTGTTCCAGGCAAACCGGAACTTCCGGTTTGCCACCGGAACTTCCGTTTTGAACCTTCTGTATCGCGTTCTGGATCAGTCGGAACTTCCGGCTCCGACCAGAACTTTCGGTACATCGGAACTTCCGACACCGTCCGAAACTTCCGATTTGAGCTCTCTGTCTGGTGTTCTGGATTAGTCGGAACTTCCGGCTCCGACCGGAACTTCCGGTACATCGGAACTTCCGGCTCTAAATCAGAACTTCCGATTTAGACCTTCTGTCCAGAATTTTATTTTCCGCTGATTTTCTGTTTTGCGCCCATTCACCCCCCTCTGGTCGCTAGATTCGGTCCTTCAGAGGACATACTGGCATGCATGAGACAACTAGCATCGAGTGAATCGTTGGCGTGCTTCTCATAAGCTCACCGATCAGCAACAGATGCATTATTAGCTGGTTCATCAAGATAGGGGACCTCTAGAACATATTCATTTTTTTCTTGTTTGAGAACAATTCTTAGGTTTCTATACCAGTCAATAAAATTTGTTCCAGAGAACTTTTCCTTTTCAAGAATTGATCGCGGATTAAAAATGGAAGTGTTCTTAGCAGTAGGTGCCATGATCTATAGCAAAATGCAAGGTTCAGCACTATGCTATATGAATCTTTTATCAAATAAAAGATGCTCCACTACATGATATACAATCGTTTTCCCTCTCATGACATGTAGTAGGAAAAGATCCATATTCAACTAACTCCTAGTAAGCTTTGGCATCACTACTAGAAGATTAGTAACATAGGTAAGCAATCATTTGCTAATCACATACCTATATGACTCTTGTTCGTTGGGATGGCATCCTATGCCTCGACGCCCAACTCTATGCCCCAAAGCCCAAAACCGTTTTGATAGCTTTGTTAAGCAAACCAATACTATGCATGTGGTTGTCCGACATCCACCCTAACTGGTCAAGATAAAAGATGACACCCTACTTTGGCAGACCCACAATACAATGATCAAAACATTTGTAGGTGCAGCTATTGGAAAGGGCATCAAAGTTCTTAATTTTCTGAGAGAAACTATTCTAACATGGTAACGATGCCTATCGCACAAAGAACATGAAAGAATAGTATAACAGGAACATAAGTAAACATCACAGGCAATCATATTAACTGTGACATAGTATGGCCCTTTTCACATGGTCATCTCCATCTCTATGGTTCATGTCCTTCGGGTCATCACGCTTCAAGCCTCCATGAACTTGTATCAGTCTATTACAGCTAATAGCACTATACTAATTACATGAGCAGAGGCATCACATATCGACGCGCAGGTCGTACAACATTTGAACAGCCATGGGCTGCAATTAACCATGACACGCAGGCCATAAAAATTACATGCATGCATCATATACATCACAAGGCTATACCGGTCACAACATTCTCTGTAAAAACAAGTTAGGCGTAGAATCTATTCGTGACTAAAAACTGGATTCGAAACTTCCGGCTCAAAGGCCCGAAACTTTCGGTCAAAGGGCCCGGAACTTCTGACTCAAGGCGAGAACTTCCAAAATCAACCTTCTGTGTCGAATTTATTTTGGCCCAGAACTTCCGAAAATAACCTTCTGTACGGAATTTATTTCTGCTTGGAACCTCCAGTCCAACCGGAGCTTCTGAACCCAGAACTTCCGGTCCAACCGGAACTTCCGAAAATGACATTTTGTACCGGGATTATTTCAGCCCGGAACTTCCGATAATCCGACGCAAGAATAATAGATCCAATCTATTTCCACCACATATCACCTATATGTGATAGATCCAAATCAAACACTACGCACGTAGGCTCTGATACTACTATTAGGTTATGGGGAGGCTACGCTAGCACTAAATTCAAAATTTTTACCCCGTTCGCCCAGGTACCATGCGTGTAATAGGATCATAGATCGTTACCTCTAGCCACGAGACGCGCTAGGGCAACGGAAGTAGAGTTGATAAAGCACGTCCTCGATCGGCTTCACCCAGCTCCATCCGTTAGTCGGTGATGAAGATGACGTAGTCCGATGATCTCCACGGGAAGATCAGCACCGCAGTAGTAGCAGTGCCTCCACGGTATCCACACGTACAGGGACGGGATCACCTCAAGCAAGTAGCTAGTACCACGCGAGAGGTTAGGGGAGAGACGGCCACAACCGGTGCAGCCAAGAGAGGTGGCGGCTAGGGTTAGGTCAAAGCAACAACCAGCAGCAGCCTTTTTGTCCTAGCCCCTCCTCTCCTTATATAGTGCCCTCTCATGGGCCTTTAATCAGTATTAAAGCCCAACAGATCTAATCTGTTCATTTGGCCCAAAAGTTCTGGTCTAGGCCTGGAACTTCCGAAAATAACCTTCTGTACGAATTTATTCCAGGCCAGAACTTTCGGTCCAACCGGAACTTTCGAACCCAAAACTTCCGAAAATAACATTCTGTATCGAATTTATTTCGACCCGGACCTTTCGGGTCACACCCAGAACTTCCGGTTCGTCTAGAATACACTTTTAGGCAGGCCCAGAACTTCCGGTCCAACCGGAACTTTCGGTTCCTCCAGAAACCAAAACTGGGGCTGGCCCAAAACTTCCGGTCGGACCAGAACTTCTGGATGCTCTAGAACCCGAAACTTCCGGCCTCAAGCCAGAATTTCCGGTTCCTCCGGAATTCTCTTGGGCATATTTCCATCAAAAAATCCATAGCCTTTTGTCTTTATATGAGAAAAAGAAAACTTACAGAAAACAACTCTATGTCGCCAAAGAGAGTATCTTTGGTCTCTCTCGCAAGCTCTGATAGTGAGACAACAAAGATCCTTTGGACTGACCCCAGGTTCCATTGATAACACCTTCCCTGGATCACCTTCCCTAGATCAAGGGAATGCCAGAAGCTCAAGTGAAAGAGGTCGCTGAGGTGGCTATCAAGGGCTCCTCCTCCTTTTATTCAAGTAGTTCAGCATTTGCCATTCTGCAAACAGACACTGCATCTCCAATTTTAGACTTAGAATCTCAAGTTTTCTCCTGCTCACTCGATCAGAACGCCTTGGCGACGACGATCGCCGGTGGCTAGCCGTAACAGGGTGGAGGGCGGGCTGAGGCTACGTCGGGCAAGGCGGCGTGAGGCGGCGTGGCGCAGGACCTACGGGGCAGCACGGATTGGCACGGGGCATGACGGCATGGAGCAGGGCGGGGACGAGTGGAAGGGGTAGGGGATAGGGCGGCGCTAGAGCTGGGGTGGGGGCGGGGTGGCACTGGAGCTGGGTTGGAGGGCTGGGCAGCGCCGGAGCTAGGGTGGAGGGCGAGGTGACGACGACGCCGGGCGAAGGGATCGAGCTGGAGGGCCCCTGCTTCCGCCGCTGCACGCAACAACACTTAGGGCCTGTTTGTTTCACCTTCCGGCAGCTGCAGCTACTTCTAGAATCTGAAGCTGAAACAAACGGTCCAGATTCTGGACTCAGTTTGTGAGAATCAATAGTTACAGAATCTAGAAATGAAATAGAATCTAGAAGCTAGAAAACACCATCTTCTCCAGATTCTCACCAGCTACATGCTCAGGCTATCTAGCTACTCAGACTAGGTAGCTACTGAGAATCTCTAGCTGCCAGAAGCTGAAACAAACAGGCCCTTAGCCTAGGCAACCAATAGAACGACGCGGTTACTATAAAAGTTGAGGGCTCTCTCGCAAAACCGCCAGGAACACAACACAACAGTGTGCACATCAGCGCTGCAATTACCACAAAAGTGGAGGGCCTTTTAGCAAAAATGCCAATAGAAACCCTTACCTGAGAGGCGGCGAATTCCTTCGAGCTTTAATACATCTAATTTTGCTTAATAATACTCTATATATTATATTAGGGACCATTTATGGTACCCTATTTACCTCTCCAGGAGGTAATAGTTTAAAGTAATCTGAACCCTTGATTAAGTGTGCTTAAATAAATAATTAAAAAAGAAAATATGGTATCTAGCATGCATGCAAGACAGGTGGTTTGTAGATTACGGAAAGTAATTTGCATACATACGGGAGAGACTGTTGCATGCATGATTTAAAGAAAAGTATGTTGCATGCACGCAGGAAAAAAGAATTAATCTGCATACATGTGGGCATCCTAACAGAAAGTTTGCATACATATAGAAAGGAATTAATCTATATGCACGTGGGTCCTGTACATACGAAAGGGAGGTTATATGATCTATTGCTTTCTAGAGGTAATAGGTTATCAATTTCAAATCTGAGTGGATCATATAGATTGGACGATCCACAAATTTTTGGGATACCGTAAAATTCTCCTTATATCATTAGCAACAAGACTTTATGTATGATGTTGACTTTAATAAGAGTTTTTTTTTGTTGTTTTTTATCTTTTAAGTCTTGTCTTTTAGACCACTGAAATATAAAGTACAAAAGTAATAAAGTATTACCATCAAATTAGTTTCTGTTGCTAATACATGGCGCACATGATAATCCAGAGTCTATGTTATCGGCTAATTTCTGACTATGTTATTGGCTATCGTTTTGTAAAAAAAAAGTTTAGTAACGGTGATATGATAACCAGCAGTCTAGCTATTGCCGGTAACCGGTTTTGTTAACTCTGGTGTCTCACTATATATGAGAATTATTATTTTGGGTTGCAGACATTTAAATTTAATTTATCTTTAGGTTAATGCAGATTTCCTGGCGCCCTCTCCTAACGTGGGGTTTGATGGGCTGCGTAATGGGAGCCCAATTAAGTAGTTGTTATTTGGGGCAACTGGACTGTGCTTGACTCTGGATTAGGCTTTTAACTTTTCTTGAGATATATGCACGTATATATGTGCATACAGGAATAACTATAGAGCCATTGAGATCAACCTTCAGATATAAGATTTTTGAACCAATGTCATATTTAGTCAAGTCACGTGGTTTTTATTCTAAATTAAAAAGGAAAGTTTAAATTGTTTTATTTTATCGTGTAAATTATAGATACAGTATGATCTCAAACATGGATCTTAGTGTGAGAGCAAGAGAGCATTACTTGCAGGCGGCGGCGGCGTCCACGACGAACGGCTATGAACTCCGGCAGCCGTAGGATTACCAGCAACACCAGCAGAGTTACTTATGGATCAGTAGGTTACTTATGGTTGCCAATATCTGTGTCTTAATGAGCTAGCTTAATTACCTAAGAGGATTAATTCTGCAGTGTTTACTTAACTCTTCTGGGCCCAATAACCAGTCCATCCTGGATGGCTGGCTGGTTACTAGCCTAAACCGTGCAAAAATACGAAATCGATCTAAAATTTCAACAATAATGCTTCGTTTAGGATGTCCTAAGATTTAAAAAAAACGAACGGTGTTTCAATACTCAGTGAAAAATATTTTATCACGTTATCAAAAAAATGTTTTAATGAGTCAAAAAATAATTATATGGCAACATTGTTGTTATGTTTCAGTTGAAACTAAATGTTTCATACGTGAGAGTAAAACGTTTTAACTTAGATTTGACTGTGTTTCACTTTATTTATTTTATCGAAATATTTTTATCAACTGATGAAGCATTATTAACTAAGTGTTGAAACATCGTCTGATTTTTTTTTCTAAAATTTAGGGTGTTCGTACAATAGTTTCATCCAAATTTAAAACCAAATAGTTGGTTAATACATGGTCAGTGTCAGTAACCTATCGGTTAGTCATGGTGACCGATCATTTAGTCATGATAACCAATCAATTATTAAAAAATATATAAAATATAAAAAGCTCTATAAAAATATATGAAAACTCTAAACTGTAATATAATGATAAAAATATTTGGTATTATATTTATTGTTTTTTTGAATTAAATGACGGAGAACCGTAAATTTAATAATTTAGTAATGTCATTTTTGTGAAAAAAAATAACTAGGATATTGGGCCAGGCCTTTTTTCTTTTCTTTTTTTACCGATGTTATTTACTCCAAAACCTTTGAAATTTGAATATTTTTAAAAAATAAACAAAAACATCATAAATCACCTAGTATTTGTTAAAAATATATATTTTTTCTAAAATTTTCTAATTAAAATTAAAATTTTGAACTGACTAGTCGGTTTGCCCATACCGACCGGCAATGGACAAATGACATTAATCGAGCGGTTACTATTTTTTTCCTAAAATTTTCAAAATTAAATTAAAATTCTGAACTGACTAGTTGGTTTGCCCATACCGACCGGCAATGGACAAACGACAGTAACCGAGCGGTTACTATTTTTTTCTAAAATTTTCAAAATTAAATTAAAATTTTGAATTGACTAGTTGGTTTACCCATATCGACCGACAATGGACAAACGACCTTGACCCTAGGAGTACGTCTAGGACTAGAGGCCACACGTTAATTCACATAAGACAGTAAGACACATGCGAGACAGCGAGAGGTAGCTGTTGAGAAACTACTCTGCTACCGTATGTAGTCTAGAGTTTCGAGATAAAGAACATGAACATAGTATATAGGGGAAAGCCGAACTCTTTATTGCTCAGATTCAACTGTATACAAATGAGGAGAGGACTTATCTATTTATAGGCAAAAACTCCTAAGAGATAGACGTGCCCACAACCGAATTTGGTTACCATAATCTTCGGGATTTCGGTTTCCTAACACTCCCCCTTGAGCACTTCTCGCGACATGCATATGCCTTATCAAAACTCCCCAAAAACCTAGTAGGAAAAATTAGGAGAAAGAATACATAGCGCGCGTCTTGGTTGTATGAATTGCCTCATTAAAAACCTTAATATGGGAAACTTCAGGAAAACTCATTCAAGGAAAAAAGAGTACAATTCACCCAAATATTTTATAAGATCTTTAAGATCAATTCGGGTACTTAGTCTGCTTGACTAAGATTCAATTCTTCTTGTCGGTGTTATTTGAAGTTTCTCCCCCTAAAATACACAAGTCTTTAAGTCTAACGAAAACATCTTTCAAAGCTAGATGTTCTAGGAGAGACTTAGTAAATAATCTACGAGATTTTCACACGACTTAATGTGCATCATCTTCATTGCATTCTTCTTATACAATTCATGAGCATAGAAAAACTTGGGGTTTATGAGCTTCATCAATTGCTCTTCACATATCTTGACTGTATTTATGCAACACAAGTTATATTATCTTCATGGATAATAGTGGAGGGTGTTAGCATGATTCAATTCTCATAACTTCTGGATGTGATGAATCATTTTTCTAAACCATGCACATTATAATGAGGCTTCATACAAAAATTATTATTTCTGAGTGGTTCGTCAAAGTCGATGCATGACTTTCTATGACGATTTCTAGTATACTGCAGTTCCACCACATAGAAAAGTATAGCCAGATCATGCTAGTAGGTTTACAGTAAGCATAATGTCCAGTCTAATGCAGTAGGCCAGGTACATTAGCGTACCTACATCACTCAAGTCTGGGAATTCTGGTCCCAAGATTTCTCCCCCTCTTCTCTAGATCTTTATGTATTTATGGTCTGCGTGCAGTAACCTTCTGTCAATGGGGTTTGGAAGGAAATGACTTTTCAAAGCCAAATCTCTATAACACTTTCTGAGTGTAAGTGGACTGATGTACTAAAATTCATCAGTCGCATGCTCTGGCTGCAAGCCAATGCATAACTTGGTTCTATCCAATTGTTTCATTTCAAACTCAAATTCAAAGAACGAGTTTGCTTCCTCAATTCCATTATGGTATTCGGACCATATTCATAATCCGTTCAGGGATCTTCATTATTCATGTAGCATTTCTTTCAGGGAAAATATACTATAAACTACTAAGACTATTTCTATTCTTTCTATATTGGTTCAAGACATGGTACTTCATGTACCTTCATACAAACATCTGATCCAAGCTTCCATACAAATAACAACATCAATCAATTCATCACTCAACATAATATGACTTCAAGTCGATTTTCAACTTCATATTGATTCTTTCAACACCTGGTTGATTTCAATATTCAACTGCTAGTTGACTGCAATTGAGATTATATTTCTAAAGGCAATTCAGCCCATGATCGGGGAATATATTTCACAATCAACTCCTGTCAGTTGAGTGAAAACTTTATACAACAAGCCATGCTTTTTCTCTTATTATTTTTCTAGTTTGTCCAGACAATTCAGTTGTCATTGCCTTCTTATAACCTTCTCAATCTGACCTTTTCATGCATTCAACGAGCGATACAGGCTCAAGGTCAAAATTTATGATTGTGTCAATAATAAATAGTAAGTACATATATTTGGCAGTTGCTACATCACAGGATTCACCCGAACTTCTATAACTTCTAGTTATTTTATCATGGGTTACATATTCTGGTGCTTCATCATCTTGCTCACCATTATTTCTCATACGGGAGCAAGGTCCTTTAGTATACCAGCGGCTATTTTGGTGCGCATCTTATTGCCGGTTTCTTTCTTTATGGAAAGATTCATACTGGTATGCCTATTTCTGACGTTCCATACCATCGCCAGGTCTCAACTAGCTCCCCTTCATTTTGTAGGGTAGTTTTCGTGATTAAGTATGATAAGCTCGCATGCCCTGTTTTCACCAGACGTCTCCAGTTACTTAGAGGCATGAAGAACCGGAGTTCTCGTCATATTATTTTTGTTCGAGGCCTCTGGACGAGATGAGGGATACCTTTCTTTCTTCGGTATTTCACCCTCTCCGGTGCATTACGTTCAGGTAATGCAACTTAGTCATGCTTTTTAGATTATAAAAACAATTAGGCAGTATAACTTCTAATTATTAGGCACTTCAGGTACTTCTGTACTTCTAGTATTTCTTACACTACATTCACAAGTGTGAGGTAATGTGTATGATCCATTCTATTTCTACCATAATTTACCGATGTTTTTCATGCAAGGGCCCATTCTCTCCCCCTAAATGACGAAAAATTATAAAAGTAGAAGGCTACATGCAAATCTCTGTTCACAAGTTTTACGGACTTTTCGAAGAGAGCATTTTCAATCTACTATGGTAGTGGGATATACACATACTTCAAGTAGAAAATTCAACACTAGTTGCACTATTATTGAGTAGATATTGTATGCCAATGGTTTGAATTATGTTTGGGATCCGCTGCATTTAGAACTACATGTCCTAAATTACAACTCTGCAATGATGGTATAGCAATTCTTCTAATTCTTCATTGCTTATGCTTAGTCCATTCAGGTGGACAAATAATACTTAGTGCACTACTTTGCCTCTCATGTTAGTGCATTAGTCATCAAGCGCTATTCTTTAGCGTTGTCCATTCAAGTGGACTACCTTTGATGATCAAGACATGAGGGTCAAGAAGATAATAGACATGCGTGTGTCTATTACAAAGATTTACGAGCTTCAAGCAGTATCGTAATAGCCCATACAGGGGTTCAATAAGACCAAAATATCCTTGAAATACAGTCTATGAATGATTTCACGTTGGCCTAGTGATTAATTTCCTAGCGGTACATGCGGGCACGCTAATCTTCATGATTTAGGAAATTATTTCACATTTAAGCTATAACCATATGAGTTGTCAATTTATTTTTTTATCATAATTCAAAAACCAAAATTGACATAATGCATAATTCTAAACGGGAGTAATAAAGTCTTAAAGTAGTATGCACTTCAAGTGTATTTATAGTATAGCCCAAATATGAAAGAATATATACTTTTAGTATAATTTCTTCAATTTCTACAAATCTTAAGAAAGATTAAGTGGGTTCAAGATACAACAATATTTCATTGCTATGCAAAGTTATCTCATAAATTATATGACCATGGCTCTTCTAGGGCCTACAAAATGCATTTGTTGCTTCTAGCAATGGTCATAATATTTCTAGTTCTCGTTCATCTAGAAATATATTTTTCTCAAAGTTATATTTATGGATCTGCAAGCCACAATTGATTCATTCCTTTTTATTTGGACGCTACACAAGATTCTAGTCTAAGACAATTTATTCATGTGCGAGGAAGTAGCAACAGAATAATAAATGTCTTAAATATGCTACGACATACTGAAAATAATTCATTGCAGTGAAAGATATTTGCTCTTCAAGAACTTCCAATCTTTCTTTCAGTTTGCTCTTCTAGAGTTATAATTATTCAATCCTCTAATATTTAGCTACATTCAGATGACATAATAGCTCTAATTCTAGATAGAGTCTGCATGTAGGCAAGCTACTTCTTCATTGATAGCTGCTTTTCACTTATAATGGCGTTTATAGGCTTCTATTGACATCATGAGAAAGTCAACCGAGATTTTATGGACACTATCACCTATCATGAGAGATGTGCAGTCTCAATCATGAGGGTGTTCTTACTCACTGTGATGGTGAGGTGTATCTCAAGTTGTTACTTCTAGTATTTCTCCATGATGTGCTTTAGTGCCTTACAAATTCTAGAACCATATGGCTTGACATTCTTTTTCGTTGTCTTGCCATTCTCATCACTAGGCGCTTCTCTTCATATGCCACCACTTTTCTTTCATCTCTATCCTGCTTCTTATGATGGGTTTTGCGCAACTTTAAAGAAGTGGCGTTAGCTTCAAGGCTACTGCTCTTTCATTGTGGCTACTAAACGAAATTCTTCTTTAGGAATTCATCATGAACATCGTCGAGCTACAACATGTCAATCGATTCAGAATACTTCGTGTATTTTGATTAACGATCATTGCGTGTGCATTCTGTCACGTTTGCGTGGAAAGTGGAGAGAGTCTTTTTAATTTCTCCTTAATCTGAAATCTCTTTCTAGCGGAGATTTAGAAACATGTAGATTCGGTGCAACTTAGAGTTAAACTCTCAGACATGTTTAGAAAGAGTCGAAGTCAGATCCATTCTTGCTCTCCTAGAGGCTTCATGGTGTACATGAGGTGCTCAAAACGCTCATTCAGGACATCTCATAGCACTCTCTTATTCATGGTGGTCATAACTCATCCTTCAAAGTGGAGAGATATATCAGAGAAAATGAATTACTCGATCATTTCATCCGGCAAGGGACAACAAGTTCATTATTGCTCATGGCCTACGGTGTTGTGGACCTTCTTGGCACCAAGTATGATCCAGACGTCTGATACCTAGGTGAGATGGTTGCGGCCATCTGCACTTTGATCAGCGCACTGCTTGGTCGCGATGCAAGTCATATATGATGCGCATGTTACTTCTAGTAAAATTGCATCACATTGCTAAATAGAGACATGAATAAATTTGCTACAATTTTCTAGTATTTTTCTATGCAATTCTATATTTACTGATAAGAAAGTACTGATAATTAAATACATGCAGGCAATTAAAGATAGTAAAATAGTAAATAGTAAATAAACATAGAAAATATTGCTGAAAAGGAAAAACGGATGCGAAATTCAGATTCCAGATGTCCTTTTATGCAAGAAAAGGGTATTTCCAGAATTTTCAGCGAATCCGAGGGCCCGTACGCAAAATTCATACTTTTAGCTCGATTTTTCAGAAATCCAGGGGCCTCTGCGCAAAATTCATATTTTCTGCGTGATTTTTCAGAATCTAGGGGTCTCTGTAAAAAAATTCATATTTCTGCGTGATTTTTCATAAATCCAGGGGCCTCTATGCAAAAATTCCTATTTCTACGCAATTATCAGGAATTAAAGGACTAAAATGCAAAAGTACATTTTTTCCTTTTCTTTTCTTTCCTTTCTTTTTCTTTTTCTTTTCCTTTTCTTCTTTTTTTTCTTTCTTTCCTTTATTTTCTTCTGTCGTTCTCTTCTTTTCCTTGGCCGAATGCCCATTAGACCCATGCGAGAAAGCGTGGCGCTAGGGTTCCAACCCTAGCCGCCAGGGACTGGTGGCGGCGTCCTGAGGAAGGTGGCGTTGCGTGTGGCTCCTACACCCAGCGCGTGTAAGCGCTCGGCGCGGCGGGGAGAGCGCACGCGGCGGCACAGGCGGCGGTC
>KE371640.1:175695-198148 GCA_000418225.1 Zizania latifolia | reverse complement strand
GGGGTGGAGGGCGGGGCGACAACGGCGCCGGGCGGAGCGATCGAGCTTGGGGGCCCCTGCTTCCACCGCTGCGCGCAGCAACAAATTAGATGTGGGCAGCACTGCAGCAGCGAGCCAGCGAACACGGATACAGCTGAAAAGCCGCATTGGATACCATCTCCAATACGTATGTAGGGCGTATACTCTATTTTTGCAATATTTGAAAAAATAAAATAAATTAGATATACTTTCTGCATATTTTTCCAATACATCTAGCGTATTTCTTTGAGACTTTAGCAATATAGTATGTTCGAGAAATGTACATGATGCTGATCTTAGTAGTGGTGTTGATTTTCTTCGGTAAACTAAACTCTCTTTGGAGACCTATAGTGATTAATAGATGATATTAGGTTCCGTTTGGTTCAGAGATAAATTGAGATGAGATGGTTCTGTTCTAGTTTTTTGGATGGGATCGTTACATCTCGTGTTTGGTTACAAGGGATAGGGATGTTCCAGTTTCGTGTTTGGTTGGAGGGTTGAGAGAAATGGGACTCTGACCCGGAGCCTCTGCCCCGCCCTAGAGCCTCCGCGCGCGAGGTGGGACGAGCTCGTCTCTCTTTTTTTTGGGACAAGCTTGTTCTAAATATTGAAGGAATATTTCTTGGTAAAACGACTCTGTCCCACCTGACTCTGAACCAAACACCGTAAAAAAGGGGGACCGTCATATCCTGTTCCGTCCCACCTCGTCCCTAGAACCAAACGCCACCTTAGTGCGTTAGTTCTATGATGTTGTGAAGCCATCAAAGCCAATGCATTAAAACACTTAAAAGGTTCTTTTTATTGCTAGTTCATGCTTTGTGGAATATTAATTGTTGAACCTATAAACTTTGTTTTAGATTTGCTATTTAATTATCTCTTGTATAAACGTTGGTTAATGTATATATAATATATGTGTATCGTTGTATCGTTTTTTTTAAATCTCTTATCAATGTATCACTGTATGTGTATCCACGTATTTAGGTAACATTGCTGACGAATGGTTTAAGTATATTTTTTAAAATGACATATCAAAGTATTGCTATATCCATATCCTTATCCGCATATCTCGAATGATTTAGCAGATAGGAAGCTAGCTTACTACTAGTGCTGTCCCATGCAATTTCATATGCCATGGGTTCACTAACTTGAATCATACAATGTTCCACAATCCACAGAACACAGAGTAAAGTAAGGTGTTTTAGGATGTACACATCATGCAGCTCAAGTCTGAAGTTGTCAACCGTGTACAGGACACCTAACACAGTAACAGTGCCCTGATGGATGAGAGAATTGCAACACAGCTACTTCTGAAGACATGTCTGGGAGACAGAAATTCTTCAGTCTTCATATAACTTTCTGGATTCGAAATTTGGAACACAGCTACTTGCTGGAGCCACACATTTTGTTCTGAATTCAGGAAGCAACATTGTGCTATTGCACAAGAAGAGAGCTGCAGTCTATAAAACTAACTAAGCATGCACATAGATATGACATATCAATTTTCACATCTAATTTCTCAAAAAGACCAATAGAGGAAGATGAAGAACCGGAGAGACAATATGATGTCAGAAGTATATATGCAGTTGAATCCGTAGCGACATCACCATACATCTGAGCTCTGAGCTCGAGTCCTCTGACAGAATGGCTTCTGGAGTACGTTCTACAATTTTCAGCAAATTTTACGTGGCGAACTGCATACAAAAGTAATGTGATTTTGAGCCAAGGGAGGATGTGAAGAAAACAAAACAGAGCTTAAGCTGCATTGCGATGACATCTCCTACGGTTTTACAGGTGGCCTAGGAGATTTCATCATAATGCAGCTTCAGCTCTGTTCTGTATTCTTCACATTCTCCCTTGGCACAAAATCACACTACTTCGGCCGCACAGTCCTTCATTTCATGGTGGTGCAAAATACAGAGCAGCTGGGAGAAGCTTTGTATGCAGTTCGCTATGTAAAATTTGCTGAAAATTATAGGATGAACTCCAGAAGCCACTTTGTCGAAGGACTTGAGCTCATGTTATTGCTAGTGGTGTATCAGATGTATGGCTACGGATTCAACTGCATATATTCCTGGTAATCACTTGGCTGTTTGCACCATTCCTCTTTAACCCGTCAGGATTTGAGTGGCAAAAAATAGTTGATTTTTGCAGCCATGATGATCTGCAGCACCGTGTTGATTTTTGTATGAAGATTATTTTCTGTAGATGGATGAAAAGGCATGAGGAAATATATAGCTTGTCAGATATTGTAGCCTCTGCAGATGATCTGGCGAGGGAGATATGATGTACAGATTAACAAATCGATCAAGAAACTTACAAGGATGTCCATATCCATATCGATATCCATTGTCAGGCTCTACATGTGCTTGATCTTCTTGGCACCCCATCGTCGTCGATCGGAGAGGATATATATATATGCATAACACATCGTCGTCGTTGTCACCACTGTCTTTGGTTTCTCTTTTATTCCTTTTCATGCACACAGCACATTGCTTGAAGTAACCCGGTCAACCTTCGGTGCTGCATGCTGTTTTTGAACACAAAACCATGGCCTGTTTATTCTCGACTACCTCCGGTTCCTTAAACGTTGACGTTTTGGACGTGTTCTTACATATATACGAAGAGTAATTAATTAGTGTGTATATCTGTTATTTTTTCTATATTAAATATCGTTGTATTGCATGTATAGTTAATAAGTTTGAATAAATGCGAGGGGTATATGAGTCCAAAATAATCTCAATCATCAAAACATCAACAATTAGTATCCAAAACTCTAAGCCTAGAAATCAGGAAAAAATAAACTGGAGGGAGTAATGGGACTAAGTGATCGTCAATGTGTGGAAAGTCCAAGCCATGCAAGGAGTTAGACAGAACCGTTCGCAGAGTACTTCCATGTTTAATATTATAAGGCGTTTGATTTTTTTAAGTTGAACTTCTTTAATTTCAATTTTGTTTTAAAAATATATTAATATGAATAATATCAAATAAATACAATATTAAAATATATTTCATCGTGGACTTAATGAAACCAATTTGATGATGTAGTTATTGGTATATTTTTCTATAAATTTCTGTTATAACTAGATAAGTTTAACTTATAAAAAGTCAAACATACAAACAGAATGCACTATAGCAGACTTCTGTCAGCATTGGTTGTTGCATAGCATGGCCTATGTCACAAGTGATTTTGTTTCGAATATTAATAGTTGACCTCAAAGGAGGAGCATGAAGTCAATTTGGAATCTAGGAGGAAATTGGTTACACTGCCAATTGTTTTCCGTGTACTGACAATTCGATTACGACTTGGCAACCAAAGTCTCCTTGGGTTTGACATTTCACAGAGTCAAAAGGCTCAAATTGCTCCAGGTTTGTTATGCTGTGCTCATTGTTTTTCTGAGTTTTGATTTCGTCTCGGTCCAAAATCCAAATCTGTGTGAGCTTCTTTGATGGTTAGTGAAGTTGTAGCAGAGTCAAGAACAGGGTCACAAGGCAGTGTTTTCTTTTTAATCTAAGGGAATAATATTGCATATCAAGTCACCTACTGTATTATTTACTGATTTTCTACTACATCCGATTCGTGAGTACTTTTCGGTTTTGATTATAAGAATTTAGGGTTGACTAACAATATTTGTTATATAGTCAAAATATATAGTGTAAAAGGTGTATAATTAGATTCATATTGTACAGTATTGTACTACTATCTTATAATTAGAGTTATTTGTTTTATATCTTTATTTAAATTAATGGTCAAAGAGTATCTACTGTTGATTAAAACGAATAAATATTCATGAACAGAGGTATTTATTACGAGAAAGTTTCTTATATGTCATTAAAAATATATCCGTTTCTTTATACGTCACTTGCTCTCACATGTCCTGACATGTGGTTCCGAAATTTTATTTCTGATCATCCCTTGGGATGTCTACTCTACTGGCCCTTTAATTGTATGGACTAGAACGAGACGGGTCAAGGTGACTAATAGAGTATCAAGACCATGTAACTTAGATTATAAGTAATTTAATTGCTTTTTTACTAGTTACTTTTAAAAGATTAAAATACACATTGTATTTTTTAGAAATTGTTATTATTATCTCACACTCAAATCTTAACTCTCTACAGTTTTTATCATCCAAACATAATGCTCTATATTAGTAATAATCTAAATTAATAAAGAGATGACGACTTATTTTTCTGTTTTTCGTAGTAAATTATCACACGATTGATTATCATCATGTTATCTGTGAAATGCTTATAAAATTATGATTTCTTAAAAAATCCTTCATCAGTATTATGGCTTGAAATTTTTTTCTAAATTATTATTTGTTAACTTTACAATATCTAATAGTACTAAATTAATCTATGTACTAATTTATCGTCAAGTCTAATGAGCTCATCGGCAACATTCCAGAACCAGGCAAAACGCTGATGGTCGAACTCGCTGGTCCAATAGGCTCACACAATATGGGCCGCTACAAATGGTAGAGGCCTAAAATACGGTGGGCCACGTTGGGCCCCACTATCTATCCGAATAGCAGGCCGAGCTTTGCTGGGCTACACACTCCACTGTCCACTCCAATGTTGGCTTGTCTAATTAAATGCTGATGATATCAATCTAGTCTATTAAATCCTAGATTAAAAAATTATAGTAATATTATTGACATGAAATCATGTATCAGCTCCTGCTCCTGTTACAAGGAATCATCTATGTGTTATATCATCCCAATTTGATGAAACGACTGTGCTCTCTGCTCTGGCATCTTGGTATATATGTGCCTGCTGGCTGGCCAGTTACCATTCATCTTGCAAACCTGCTCTCTTGCAGTAGATAATTCAGCTGGCACATTGACTGTTTTGCAACTTTGCAATTTGCATGGCCTTCATATTCAGGAGTTGTTTACAAGCAGTAGGCTACATGCATGCATCAGCCCGTTCCTGTTTTGCTGTATGATTCCATCTGCATGCATGTCTTGGTGGCTGCATAAACTCCACAAGTTTTGAATGAGAATAACTGCTCCTTTCAGTTGTCAAATCGGAGACTTTTTACTGTATCAGCCATCACAGAATTTGTCACTGTTTTGTGACCCTCTGCTCCTCGCTAATGAGCAGCCTTAAGCTAGGTTACCGGATACGGATATTAAACGTTGTTTATATATGAGATAATTAAGTTTTAAATTTAAAATAAAATTCATGTGTTCAACGATAAATATACAACAAAGTCACAAATTAGTGATAAACAAGAATTGAGAATAATTCAAGTGCTTTGATGCATTTACTCCGATATCTGCAATATCAACAGGTAGATCTAACGCATCAAAATCATATATTAGTATCTCTAGATTATATTTGGTGTAAGGGTTCATCTAAAGATAGCTGAGCATATTGAAGAAAATCAATACCACTAATAAGATCGGTGTCATGACTATCTTTTCAACTTCATATATTACTAAAGTAACGGAAAAATATCTTAAAAAGTATCATAAAAGTATCTAATTCATTTTATTTTGATATTACAAAAATAGAAGACATGTCCTGCGTATCTATCTGGATGTATTCGATACATATCTATACCGGATACAGTATCTGATACGCATACGAGGCTTTTCGGCTGTATATATGTGTTTCATAGGTATTATCAACCAAGTTAGCTGATGCAAATTATGTTTGTACAGATACAAGGAATCTAGGACTGTACTGTAGTACAAAGCTTATATATAGCAAATTCCACATTTCTGAGTTGCTACCAACTAGTGATTCCGATCTCCTTGTGTGTATCAATTGATTTGATTTGGTCGTGATGTCGTCTTTATGGTTGTGATGATACCAGATATGCTCAGCCGTACGCTCTCAATCTTGGATTTTTGGAGCTATATGCCTGACTGACACAAAATCTTTTCAGCATTCTGCAGTGTACCATCGTTATTAGCTTTGTCATTGCATAATAGCATTCACAACGCTTCACGCTGGAGCATGGCCTCACCTAGCCACATTGGATGGCAGCCTCCACCTCAACTTATGGAGTGGCTTGGTGTAGCTGGCTGTAGTCTACGGAGGTCACAGAGTTTTCCCTGAAAAATTAAACTAAAAAGGGGAAAATAACCCTTAATCCTGCCCGCCTCCAATCTCACTGTCACACTTCGCTACCGCCGCTCCCACCGCCATCGCCACCGTCGCCCTCCGCCCCCGTTGCCCCGAATCCCTCCGTCCTCGCCCGTCGCCCTGAATCCCTCCACCCTCGCCGTCTTCACCAGCCGCCCCCACTACCGCGAGCTGGCCTCCACCGTGACGTAGATCTGGAGGCCTCTGCATCCGAACACGGTAGCGGTGGATCCGGAGCCCTCTGCGTCGGTGTCAGTGTTGGCGGTTCAGAGCTTGCTTTTTTTCTAGATCCGGCGGCCAATGACAGCAGCGTCTGACAACGTTGGCGTCGGCGGTTCGGAGCTTGCTTTTTTCTAGATCAGAGCTCTACCCTCTCCGTTGAAGCAGGTGTGGCTTAAGAAGTTTTTATCCCACGTGACCTGCTTCTTTTCCTGGAACTGTAGTTTGAAGCCACTTCCTATTATAAGTGCCCTAAATATGTCTACTTCACAGTGTTGATCAGTGATAATTTAAGAACAAAGGTGAATCTCAACTGCGGCCATAGTGTCGGCATGTTTAGCGTGTATTACTCCATACTATAGCTTCAGATTGTAAAATAAAATAGCTGTAGAATTTAAAAATAACTAGAAAATCAGAGCTGGGTCTCGAAATTTATTCCATTTCGTGGATTGACCTGTGAGATTCAGGGGACGTTTGGTTCTATGGACTAAAGTTTAGTCTGTGTCACATCGGATACTTAGACATCAATTTGAAGGACTAAACGTGAACTAATTATAAAAATAATTGCAGAATCGGAGGATTATTCGCGAGACGAATCTATTAAGCCTAATTAATCCATGATTAGCAAATATTTACTGTAGCATCACGTTGTCAAATCATGGCGTAATTAGGCTCATTAGATTCGTCTCGCGAATAATCCACCGATTATGAATAGTTTTATAAATAGTCTACATTTAATACTCTAAAATAGTATCTAAACATTCGATGTGATAGGGACTAAAGTTTAATCACTCTAACAAAACGGGGCGTCAATCATATTTGTACTGGCTTCACGTCCTGATGGTCCTGTGCCCACTGCTGGCACTGGAAGTCTGGAATAGCTAAATTTTCAGGGTACTGCATTCAGTACGAGTAACAGAACCTGCCAGTACTGACACTGACACTGCATCTGATACACAGATTTACTCCTGGGATTTTGATTCTCAATGTACTGGACTTCTTTAATTACTGGCTACCGTACTGCTAATGTACACCAAATTTACTACCCCGTATATGGATTTACTTGAACCTGTGCTCTTTCTGGCAGGCATTTATCTCCCCACTCCAGCAAGCTGCACTCAAGGTGACCCTCATAGCTAAATCTAATACATTAGAAACTTAGCTAATATAATCACTACTTAATTGAAGCTATTGAAGTGACACTTTGATTTTGATTGGTTTAGATGCTATAATATGGATCAACAAATTTATTGGATTGGATTGCGTTATGCGCCCTTTTTAATATCAAGTAGATTAGGTGTTGTTTAGGGCTTTGTTGCTATAGAAGGATTAGACGTCCCATTCCTTTAACTTTGCTTCCCTTTATATAGCCACGGGTGGGAATCAGAGACAATTCTATTAGAAAACGTATTGGTATAAGTCACCGATCACGACGCATCTAATCTCGTAGGGTTAGAGTTATAGTCCCTTACAACTCATTTTCTAGAAAAAAAATCAACCAACAACCCTGTTATCTGATAGATGTGGAGTCAATTGCAAATAACAGAAAAAGATTGCAGACAACTTGAGCCACTGGATGGCTTCTAATGGAACTCAACCGAGCTGTACATCTCAACAGCTGCTGCCACTTCTAACTGTACATGCTGGGTGAAGCCCAAGTACAGATCTGAAGCGCAGCACAGAAGAAAACATTGCAGAGTATCACATCACCTGCGATTTCTCCACTACTTGCTTTGTAAGAACTACTGATCCCTTCATCCCTTGTAGTCTACCAGACCTTGTTTCATTGTGTTATACTGTTGATCTCTTAAGTAGGTATACTACCTCTGTTAAAGGTAGGTTACGAACCCCTTCGACCGTCATCAACATCAGCGAAGGCCATCGATAGTGACGAACACCGTCAACGGTGGCTAAGACCATCAACAGTAGCAAAGGCTGTTGACAGTGGCAAAGACCATGTGCAGTGATGAGGGCTACCTACAATGATGAGATGACCTGAGTAGCTAAGGCCCATACCTGTGTATAGACCTATTGGATGACGATCTAAGAGCCTAAGATGTTCTAAAAGACCTGTATACTCCTATAAATATCTATACAAAGAGAGTAACATTGTAAAATCATAGATCTAGAGCCCTATATCTATAAATAGGCCCTAATGGGTATTCTAATGGGTAGAATCTTTTTCAAGAAAAACACCAGGAATTATATTGTATTAAGGCCCTATTTGATAGCACATCATGAATCTCAGAGTTAGGGTTGTACTAAGCAGGTCCTAATACTCATTGTTGTGTAGCACATCACCCCCCAAAAAGCCAGATGTAAATATCAGGGCTTCCATTTTGTAGAACTAGCAGGAATATGTTATGCCAACTTCATTTTGGAAATGTATACTCTTGTTTTGATAACAAAGGAATAGCATCAACCGAGCATATCATCATTGGTCATTCTCCTAATGTACTTTGTATGATTCTAAGCTTTATCATGGTCAATTCAATTAACAAAAGCTTCATCATGGGGGAGAATGCATTCCTGGGCTATTATGCAAATCAAGGATGATCCTTGACCTGATTGGTTAAGCAGAAAAGCAAAGTTTAAAACAGGAGCACAGCATCTGTGCCCTGCTGGTGCTGGTGCTGCTGCTGCACTACACTTGCAACTTAAACAAACAACTAGTAGCTAAGGTTTCCATGCTGCTGCATTCAGGAAAAGGACATTGTTTTTTTTTTGCTAGTTTTGCATGGCACCAACTAGTTGCCCCATTTGTTGAAGTCCTTCAAAAAGGAGCAATGACGTTTGCGTTTTGGCTAAGGTGTGGATCAACTTAGAAAGCTTCAGATCCTGGTAAATGGCATCTAGCAGATGAGAATATAAAGAAATTTGTGTTCCCCGGTATCTGGTGTTAGTTCATTTTTTTAGATTCTGCAGCAATTGATTTTCACAATCTGAAGCAAGAATATAAACCGTTTGAAGAAACTTCAGATTATGGAAGTAGTTGCAGGCTTGCAGCTGCTAGAATGTCACTCAAATATTGTCAGTTTCACACATAGAGAGATCCTAGATTCTCTCTGCCTCTTTTTGTGTCTTTTTAGTGCTGATGTTGCATCATACCCAGCCCTAGGAGTGACAACAAAGTTCTTTTTTTTCCTCAGTGCCTTTTGTGGTCCTAACCATGTTTTGTAGTGAAAGTTAACAACCAAACAGCTCTGGTTTAAGCCAGACTTCTTAAGTTGACACTTGGTAGTGCAACTTTATATGTACTGCGTTGTAATTTGTTGCTAGAGATTTTCGGAGTAACTGGTTAAACCGTCAAATTAAACGAACTAAAAAATTGAAAATAAAAAGGAAAACATATCATAGGGCAATTAAGCTACGTATATCAGAAAAATTTACTCTAACTCTAATTTCTTATATAAGTCGGTGTAACTCTTTTCCAAACATAAGTATGTTTTTCGTCTTATTTTAATGTGTGTCCCTGTCAAATAAATAATACATCTCTTACAAATAAACAACTAATCTTTTTTAAAGCAGAATAAATGAGGAGCAACAAAGCTTTTTAAGTGATTAAGTAAGGAAGAGTGTTCTAGCAATCACTTTGTTTTATTTCTTTTAGGATACAACTGGTGAATTCTTCTGGACTCCAATAAACTGCTTGGTGATTGCAGATAAGGCCATACAAAAAGATGAATTTAACTAACCACAAACATGGTCAGCTCAAATTAATTATATGCATAGCTCTAAATATTGCAGACGCTGATTAGAGCAATCTACAAGCAATCTGACATTAGAAAGAAAGGAAAAGATGTTCAAAGAAGGTTCATGTTTAATATGTATTCACTGTTTCTCTTTCAGCAAATGGAGTATAGAAACTGTAAAGATCTCCAATGCTCATGCAAGCTAGGGAATAGGGACAAGCATCTTTGGGGGATACTTTTAAGGAAAAGGAAAAGCAGAGCCCTTTATCTAGATTTTTGGATGGAAATGGACACTTCCAATGCTCAAAAAAGCACATAGTTATGGTGCATGATAAACCTAATTAGCATCGTTATCATTGCATTAATCAGTGGTCCTGCCAAACTATAAACACTTTGGCCTTAGTGTGATGTGGTCCTCTCCCAATTATTTTCCCAAATCCAACAGCTCCACATACCTACTACAGAGTATAACATAATTGCTTATGATGTATCAGATTTCAGTGTAGTGGAGTCAATCAGCAGATAGAGTATCAGATCAGATCTGCTGGAACACCTCCTAATCCTCCACAAGTTTCAGTGGTGGCATTAACTAGTGGATATAAAACACATTCTATCCTCATATATTATAAGACTTGACTTCATGTCCTTTTCACTCATGAAATTGGTGATTTCAGAAAAAAAAATTGGTGCTCAATTGTTATTGGTGTGATACAGTACCCAATGGTGTACTGGTTTTAACCTTATTGGACAGGAGTAGAATATTAGATGTGAACCTCTTACCTTTTTCTTCTGATTGAAAACACTATATCATGTTGGAATCTGCATTTGTTTAAACATCCCAGGGTGTGATAATTCAAGAGGAGCTGGAAATTTTGAATTTGGTTAAGCTGTGGATGTAGCTGGAACTGCATTCATTGCTCCAAAAAAACAGATGGAAGTACAAGCACTGTGTAAATTATGAGCAAGTTGCCCAGCTACAATCATAATAGCCACTTGGTATAGCTAGCAGAGTAACAGCCAAGCAAAACTTTTTAAAAAACGGCACAAAAAAGCAAAACTCTTAAGATGAATATATTATATGTCCACAAGTCTTGAACTTGATTTTCTGTTCCCTATGAATGAGGGGATCTCAACTCAACTTAATGAATGTAAGTATGTAACTACTATATCTTTGGTTCTTAGGACAAAAATATTTTATCTTCGCTGAGACAGGAAAAAAACAAAAAGAGCAAGGGTTTACAGCTGCTCAGCATGAATTTTCCATCTGTGATTCCTGAAATTTAAACAACATAGAGTGATTAATTCTATGATTATTTTCGGCTGAGAACTACTGTTTAATTACAAATAGAGACCTCTAAAAACATACCAAATTCATGTAGGTAGAAAACAGATAGCCCCTTCTGTTTATTCATGCAAACCTGGAGTAAACAACTGTTTACCATATTAATCATGCAAAACACAGTTTGCACTGAATCTGCCTACACCATCTCTGACGAAACGACATGTTGGCCCTCCAAATCCAGGACCTTTTGTAAAACTGTGTTACTGGCAATAAAAGACAATTTCTACATCTTCACTACAATAATTGAACAATGGTGCAGTGGTATCTGAGTGTACTGTGTGATGTGTTCATTCACAATTGTATTTGACAACCAATGACTGTATCTGAAGTATTTTCAGCATTCCATCGACATTGATTGTTCTGTCACCCATGTTCCTCTCTAGATCAGAATCTTGATTTTAATATCTTCCAAGGTACTGCATAATTTTGTCTAATAAAGCATTGTTTCAGTAAAACACCATTTTCCTAAATGACTGGAGGTATTTACTGCAATTTTCTAAAAAGCAATTTGCACAATAGACAGTCAGCTTCATGCATGTGCCACCCATTACTGCATCACACACTTGTGTCATTGTATGTCCTAAGCAACTAATTAAGATATATTTTTTGTTGATCAAACTTGAGCAAGAATATCCAGTGGAATTGTTGTGGGGCCCCAAATTTGGCCAGTTTCCACAGATGTGATCCCAAAACTGGTGTTTTGTGTGGGTGGATGCATCTTGCCTGGCCCCTACCAAGTGCAGTCCATCCATGAGCAATGACAATGGCATTTCTTGCATTCTTATGTAATTGGATGGAGAAAGGAAACAAAAGATCCCCTCTCTCTCTCCAGAGAGAGACTCAGAGAAGAGATAAGCATTTGAAGAGTGGTACCAATCGCAAGAAACAGACTCTCTCTCACTCTATCTAAAGAGTTTTTGGAGCTAGAAATTCTCCGCTCCAATTTAAAGGTAGAGTTGGAGCTATACCAAACAGTACCATATTTCCCAAGAGATTACCGATGGTACGTCATTCTCCTCTTTTACAAATGAACACATGGCCACATGAAAAAAGGTGCGAAAAGGAGTTCGATAACTCCATTGAAGCAATTGGATATTTATAGATCTTTTATAGGAAATGAACAATATGTGAATCCTTACGGAATCCTTTTAAAATTCCAAATCTACGATTTGAAAAAGGCGTATGGAGTCGCCTGTTCAAGAGAAGTCTTCCATCTGTAAAAAAGAAATGCAAAAGTCAATGTTAATGGAATGATATTTACTTGCAATATATCTGATGGACATTTCAAAGTAAAATAAAGCACCTGGGAATATTACCAGAACTATCTAAGCACAGTGTGCCCCTATCAGGGAGGACAAAGCTGAGAGGAGAGTCTGTTTCTTGTGATTGGTAGCAATCTTCAAATGCTTATCCCTTCTCTGAGTCTCTCTGGAGAGTGAGAGAATCTTTTGTTTCCTTTCTCCATCCAACTACATAAGAATGCAAGAACTGTCATTGCCACTGCTCATGGATGGACTGCTGGTAGGGCCCAGGCAAGCTACATCCACCTACACAAAACACATCAGTAAGTGATTTCAGAGTTGGAGTTAGAGCTCTATTTTTTATTTAGCAGATAATCAAAATGACTTACTTAAATAGTCAAACTTATTCACAGCTCCAACTCTAAGAATTTTTGGAGTTACGAATTACTGACTCCAACTTGAAGCTGAAGCTGGAGTTGGAGTCATGACAAATAAGACCATTTCTAACAAATTTTGCCATGCTACGAATATGACAACCGAAAACTAATGTGCAATTCTCAGATGCAGGATTTTATCGTTTTCAAACTCTATTTATTGGACACAGAATTGTTAATCTAACACAAAAGCTGCCTTGCATTCCTCCTTGGGTTTCTTTAATTAGTTGAAACAGTGTTAGAACTGTAGACAGAGAACAGTGAGGACCCATGGACACTGTCCAGCACTCCAGCAGGCCAAATCAGCGGTCAAAAAGGTTCATACAATTAGATCAGGAAAAAAGGTGAGAATTCACACTCAGCACTCTCTCAAATAAGATTCTGACCATGGTGTTGTACACTATGATTGGCAGCCAAAAATTATTGAAGCTTTCTGTCCTGCTGCTGCTGCTGATGCTGTCCAGCAGCTTGCAGATGCCCACTAGTAGAGCCTCCTTCTTTTTCTCTCCTTTGGCATGCAGAAAAGGGGAACAGGTAAAGGGGAGAATTAGGGCACAAGTAGTTTGGTCATCATAACTCATCAGGACAAAAGGAAAGATGACAGGGGATGAGGAGCAGCAGCAGATTGGTAAAGTTGTAAAGCTTTGCACTTAGCATCAGTACATGAGAATTTCAGAGGCCACCATTACTCACACATACAATCTACAGAGAGATGCAGAGGAATGATCTATTTCAAGTGCAACATACTGTGAGCTCATCAAAGTGATCTGCCCATCAGACCACCAGAAAACAGCCTAAGAAACAATATTAAACAAAGAGTAAACAATGTAAGGAGATAAGAACTAAAAGCTTCAAAATCTATCCAGTGAGATGGACTGACAAGGGACAACAGACCATCTGGCACACCTGCACTGATACAACACTGCATGCTTATGCTCCATGTACTAACTACTACCTGAATCTAGCCAGTGATCAGCAACTAAATGCTACCAATAAGGCTGACAAGCATGAGCAGATGGTCAAGAACTACTACAATGCTGTTTCTTTCTCATCATCATAGCAACTTCTACATAGAAGGTTTGCTTCTCCCTAATGATACACTCATGCAAAAGCATTTGCAGAGAAGAACTCAAGAAAAAATAAGAGTAACTAGCCTAGTAGTAACACCTCCGTAACACACAGCCTGCTTGCTAGTTGCTAGACAGCACTAGAGAAGGCATCATCATCTTCTTCATCTTCATCTAGCCTATTTGATTTGAGCATCACGATGCTAAGAATGGCACCTGATCCTAGCAAGGGCGGACACGCTTCTGACTGGCCCGGCCTGCACCGTCAGAGGAGCGGAGCGTCCCTGACGAATCACCCTCTGACGAGGCATCCACGGTGCGAGCAAACGATGCCGATAGGTCGGCGTAGAGGCCGACGACACGGCGGATGTTGTTGTTGAGCTCCCTGATGAGCCCAACGTTCCTGGTGAGGTTATCCGGCACCCGGGACTCATGGTTCTGATTGATCTCGTTGATGAGCATCCGGTTCTGGTCCAGTATGCTCTGCACCTGCACGAAGCTCTTGTGGAATGTCTGGATCAGCTTGTTGTCCACCTGCCCGCCATTGGCCATCCCTGAGAAGCTGTCACCTTCCATCTCTCTCTCCCTCTCCCCTCCTCGGCTTCAGACTGAAAATCCTCTTCTTGTTCTTCACCTCACACCCCAGAGCTAGCTACACCTGAATTGAGCACAAGGGATTGAATAGATGAATGATGGTTCACTTCAGAATTGCAACTTGCAAGCCATAAAAATTAAAGTTTGCATTTATGAGGAGATTGGATTGTACTGCAAACAATTAAAGACTCATCAAGAACATCTAGTATGAAATATTCAATGGGTAGGTACTAGGTACAACCCAATGCAATCCAAGCAGACGGTAAGAAAATCTACTGCAAGTGAAGACAGCATCAAGGCGAAATTCAAGAACTGACTGAACTTGGAGAAGAGGTAAAAAAACACAAATAGAAAAACATGGGCTTTCAGGAGGATTCATTCACCTCTCCCAATCTTCACCTAGAGAACACAGGCCCCAGGGGCAGCACACAGGAACAGGACTCTACACTTGTGCTAGCAGTTACAACTCGCCATTGGCATGCAATTGAAGAACTTAAATAGGAGAGGGAGAGGAGGGGGAAGAAAAGCAACATAAAAAGAATGGAAGGATTCTATTGGACTCACCCAACAAATGTTATCCTGCAGAAACCTTTGCAATTAAGAACAGAAAAGGGGGTGGATACCAAGGATGATAGAGACTGGATGGAATCTATTGGGAAGTGTTTGGGGGAGAGGGCATGGGAGGCAGGAGGAGAAGCCTGAAGCTGAGGTGAAAGCATGACCACTGGCCATCTCCATGCCCTCCACTTCCCATTTTTATTCTCTCCCTTCTCCCTCTCTCACATAAACACACATCCACAGGAAAGATGGAGGAGGGAGGGATCAGGAGGACAAGCAAAACTTTTCTAATCACCAAAAGCTGGCCCCAACTCCATAAAGATATGGGCCTCTTGCCCACCCTTCCCTATGTTGCTTTCTGCCCACATTTACATGCAACCAAGACAAGATATTAATCACCCCATAATCCAATCTTGCCAGGAGCCTTTGTGAGAGGAAGGTGACAAGAATGGGAACTGAGCCGGCCCCAAATAAAGAACCAGATGGATTACTCCAAACAAGCTAGAAACAGGAGGATTTGGGAGAAGAGGAAACCCCTCATGGCCTCACCTGCACTTTCATGGAAGAAATGGAGCAAGCAATCCATATCCATCAATCCATCCACATGCAAACACCAAACAAGTGAAGAATTTCCCTCAATAACCAAGCAACCCTACAAAGATTGGATCTTTGGTGGCAGCTTAACTCCTACTCCTACTACTACTCCCCAACAGTGCCGAGCTGAACTGAAATTCTTGCGGTGGTGGTTCCAATAATAGGAACCAAGGCATGGCCAATGGAGGGATTCCCCAATAATTAGCCAAAATAGGGCTCTAGCCACACAACACAACCCTGGATTTTCAGCTAAAGATTGATGATACTCGAAGTATGGACAACAACCCAAACAGGAACCGATCCTTCATGTAGACTAGTACAGGACAGAAAAGAAGAAGAAGAAAGAAACTCAAAAAGCCAGCCAGGGCAGGCTGACTGACCACCAGAGCAATAAAAAAACATCCTTTGCATTGCTGGATATGCAAGTATGCATGCACACATAGTCACAAACACATGGAGATGTGCACACAACAACTGATTAACTATGCATGTGCAGCTGAGCACATTACTATTATATGATTAACACCAACTGATCAAAACCACCATCTCCCTCCCTGTTGTTAATCCTTTCTGCCTTGGATCCACATGGGCACGGCACTAGAGGCTACACACCACAGAAGGAGGACATGCTGCTACAGATGCATACCTTGGATCAAAGCAAATCTTGAAGAGCATTTCGTAGCCTCCCTGGAGGGTGTAGAGAGAGAAAGATAGAGTGGGGATGAGAGAGGGGTGAGAAAGTGGCGTGTAGGTGGGGGAAAAGGGGCAGAGGGAGGCAGGCATCGCGGAGCTGAGCTGAGCAGTCAGCAGATGCGGACGTAGTAGGGATGGGGGTGTGGATTTATTCGGGGCCCTGGCCTTGGGAAGAGGGCAGCTCGGCCACCACCACAGGACAAGCCAGGTGGATCGCTATTCGCTAGCTCCTTTGTCTCCTGTGCACATTGCTGACATGCTCAACTCATAAATGTGTAACAAATTTGAATCCTTGAAATTGTGTTTGCCATCTTAGAAAAAGCATGTGTTTTTTCTATTCTGATAGTTTTTCATATATTTTTTATAAATAATATTTTTATGAAATTTTAATTCTAGATAACGCACTTAAAAAATCGCAAAAATAGACCTCTGTCAAGAGTCTAAGTGTCGGTAAAGCCTCAACGGAGGTCTGTCAACGACGAACTTTTTTATAAATAATAAATTTTTGAAATTTTAATTCTAAATAGTGTGCTCTAGAAATCGCAAAAATAGACACGTGTCGACAGTTTAGGGTTTAGGGTCTATCGACAGTTGAACTGTCAACGAAGGCCTCGCTCGCAGCGTGTTGCCGCGCCGCCTCGCCTCTTGCACGCCACGCTGCCGCCCTCATCGCGCCCCTCGCTCGCCACGTGTTGCGGCGAATTAAGACGAAACATTTATACTTTATGAATGCTCAATTTTCGATTTATACCACATGTATGCGTGCCTCGCTGAGAGTCGTTTTAATTGCGGGAATTAAATGAGAGAGGCCTCGCTGCCCACGCACGCCCGTCTGCCCGCGCGCCTCACTCCACGCGCCGCGTTGCCTCTAATTCCCGTTAGAATGTGCGAAAAATATTATTTATTTGACAATGAGCAAACATATAATAAAAGATAAAAAATATTCAGATGTTAAAAACTGACTTGTATTTAAAATACAGTTGAAAAGATAAAAAAATGACTCATATAAGGGATGGGGAAGAGGGCCAGAGGAGGCAATCCATTACTTGAATCTAGAGATGATGGACGCCGATCGATACAGATCGATCTATTCTAATTCAACTAAATGCATAATTTTAACTACAAAAGTGGAACAATACTACGGGCTGGCTCACGCTTAGCTCGACTATCTAATTTGTCATGATTATCGAGGCAGGATTAACTACTCCTCTAGCTTATATTGGAAGCTGATAATAGAGTTTACAACAATTGCCACTTCCATGTACTACTCCTATAAGAGCATGTTCACTGGAACTCCACCTTCTATAATCTTATTAAGAAGAGCCGGAACCCAAACAAAAAATATTAGATTCTTAATTTGTTAACAGCGGAGTAAGTATATCCGTTCTAGAAAATACAGAGAAGCTATCTTTGTATACATTCAAAACTCTAGATCCATTTAGATTTAATGTTGTAAGAGCATCTTCAAGTGATGCTTTTAAAAATTGACTCCTTATCTATTTTTTGGATTCATTTTTGATACAAATATCTATAAATAAATTTCTCTCCAACAGAATCCCTAAATCAAATTCCTGTAATCTATTTTTAGTATACTAAATCAACATCCAACAGAATCCCTAAATCAAATCCTTATACTCATGTGCACGCAAAGACTTATTGAAAGCTATCTACGTTTCTGTTGGAGAAAAACTCAAGCCCTGCTCTCAACTCATGCAAGGAACAAACACAAGAAGGAAGCACAATAAAACGCAGATATTTGTGGTGACTAAACACCCCTCCAACGACATACATTGGAGCTTTTTTCTTCTATTAACTTCAGCTGACAGAAACAACGAAAGACTGCAACTCTACTTAAAGCAGGACAACCGGACGTAATCGCCACGCTTTTTTGCATGCGGGCGCCTGTTCCAGCGTCCTGATCGTGCTCTTCTCATGCACCCACAACGCCTAGTGCACTACTGCATGCATGCAGCATGCAGCAACAACCCACAACTAAAGAAAACCATGCAGGAAACTTCATGCAGCTGCTAGGGACTCACGGACCCACCGGCCAACGCACGCACACACCTAACACATAGGTCTGATGGGTTTATTTCCTAACAAACTCTCCCTGGACATGACATGGCATACACTCCATCCTACCAAAGCTTTGGTTCATCATTAGCGTCGCCCACAGGGCCTCCTCCTTCTTTGGCTTGTGGCAGTCGCGGGCGAGATGGCCACGAATGCCACAGTTATAGCATTTTCCTCTTGGATGGCGTGAACGTCGACTTGCCTCCGAGCTCACGCTACTGTCGTCGTCGTCATTGTTTCGGCCACCTTGCTTGACGATGCCGCCATTCTTGGTGCCATCCTTGCGCGCACGCTCCTTGCCGCGACGTTAACGCTGGCGTGTCTCCCATTGTTCCTCAGTGAGCAGCAGCTGTTCGACGCCGTCCACCACCTCCTTGACGTCGTACCTGTCCTCTACCACACGGAGCCGCCGATGAGCTCCTTGATGGACATGGTGTTCAGATCGAGCAACATCTCAATCATCACCGCCACCTGGTTGTACTTCTCTGGCATGACACGGAGCATCTTCTTGATAACACGTACCTCCTCGAACACCTCACCGAACTCACACAGATTTGTGGCAAGATAAAAAATTCACATAGCGAAATTGTCAACAGTCTCACCCTCTTTGAACTTGATGTTCTCAAACTCCTTGAGAAGCTTCTGCATGTTAGATTCTTGCACACGGGCCACACCCATGCGCATTGTTCTCAACGCCTGCCACGCCTCCTTGGCAGTCTTCTTCATGGCAAGGCTGGAATGCAACTAGCAAAGAAGCACCGCCAACGCCAGACGATCTTCGCGTCGCTCCACCTTAGTGGTGCAGATAGCCTTCCAGAGCCCTTGCGCCTCGAGATTGACCTCCATCACGAGCGTCCACTCGTTATAGTTTGTACGCGTCAACTTGGGGTAGATGATCGACGCCATCGCCTCCCGCGCCACGTGCTCCATCATAACCGCACGCGGCGTGCTACCGCTGCCATCGGCATCATGCCTCCATCTCTTCGGCGAGAGAGAGCGTAACAGAGTACGATCATCAGCCATCAGCTTACTGTCGACCTTCACTGTTAGAGAAAAACTCAAGCCCTGCTCTCAACTCACGCGAGGAACAAACACAAGAAGGAAGCACAATAGAACACAGATATTTATGGCAACAAAACACCCCACCAACGACATACACCTGGAGCTTTTTGCTTCTATTAACTTCAGCTAACACACGGCTTAAGAAACAATGAAAGACTGCAACTCTACTTATAGCAGGACAACCAGACGTCATCACCATGCTTTCCTACATGCGCGCGCACGTTCCAACGTCCTGATTGTGCTCTGCTCACGCATCCACAATGTCTAGTGCACTGCTGCATGCATGCAACATGCAACAACAACCCACAACCAAAGAAAAACATGCAGGAAACTTCATTCAGCTGCTAGGGACTCACAGACCCGCCGGCCAACGCACGCACACACCTAACACATAGGTCTGATGGGTTTATTTTCTAACACTCGTTCTCTACAAATAAGAGCGAAAGAGCTAATTTAAAAAACACTTTATTTTTGAAAGTCTTTTAGAGTATCTCTTGTAGCTATATTTTTACACCTAATCTCTAAATATTAGAGTAGAAAATTATTTAGAGCTTTTCTTAGAGATGCTCTGACAAATAGCCTTTATTACCTTCATCTTCACCTTGAAGAGTTAGGGCAGGCAGCACATTCCCAAAACCAGATGGGCCCAAATCAAAATGATAAGGCCCAAAGCCCACAACGAACCCACGCTCTGCATGAAATATGAATCCGTCCCCCCGCGCGCAAAACCCTAAATCTGCGCTCCATTGTCGAGCTCGCCGCGTGCCTCCTCCATGGCGATGCACTATAAATGGACCGTGTCGGAGACCCTCTTTCTATCAAGACGATGGCCGCCCGCTCTGTGCGCGCCGCCGCCGTCTGCGAGCTCCTCGAAATCCATGACATCTGCGCCGCCCACGAAGCGGGGGAGCGGATCGTGCCGGTGCAACGCGTCTGGGCCGTCGGCGACTACGAGGCGACGGACTCTCTGGGCGGCGGCGTCGTCCAGGCGCGGTGTCGTGGATCCGGCGAGATCGTCGCCGTCAAGCGCCGCGACGGGGAGGAGACGGCTGGGATGATGCGTGAGGCCGAGCTCCTCGCTGTCTGCGGCGGCCACCCCTCCGTGGTCGCTCTCCGGGCGCTGGCGGAGGAACCGGCCACCGGCGAGGTCTCCCTGGTGATGGAACACGCCGGGCCTAGCCTACATGAAGTCATCCGCATCTGGCGCCGTGGACGGCCTCTCCGGGAAGAGGAGGTAAGAAGCGTGATGCGGTCTCTCCTCGCCGGCGTCGAGCACATGCACTCCCGCCGCGTCATCCACCGCGACATCAAGCCGGCTCACATCCTCACCGGTGGCGTCATCGGCGCCGTCAAGATCTGCGACCTGGGGCAAGCCGTCTCCCTGTCCGAGCCGCCGCCGTACGGGCGCGTCGGCACGCGCCGCTACATGGCCCCCGAGATCCTCCTGGGGAAGGCCGACTACTGCCCCAAGGTCGACATGTGGTCTGTCGGCTGCGTCATGGCCGAGCTCCTCGCCGGCAAGCCGCTGTTCGACGGGGAGGACGACACGAAGCAGCTCCTCGAGATCTTCGACGTGCTCGGCGTGCCATTCTCCACCCACTGGCCGGCCTACTCCTCCCTGCCGCTCGCCGGCAAGGTGGTCACCCCGCCGTGCATTCTCCACAGCAACCGCCTGCGTGACATCTTCGACGAGCACCTCCTGTCCAAAGATGGTTTCGCCGTCCTGGACGGACTCCTCTCTTGCAACATCGACAGGAGGCTGTCGGCAACAGCCGCGCTCAAACTTCCGTGGTTCGCCTATACCGACGATACAGGGCGAGCGAACGCAAGCGCCTAGACTCGAGCTCAATACAAGCTTAGGTCTATTTGGTACCGTTCCAAATCCGAGATTCATGCTGCATCTAGTCTTTTTATAATATAATATAATAGTTTAAATTTTTATTTTTAGTCTAAAATAAAAGGTTGATTATTCAACGAATGGTGTGTTTGGTTGAGCTGTAGATTCTGAAAAAATTATTGTGAGCTGTGAGCTGTGAAAAATTAAAATTGTTATGAGCTGTGAAAAGCTGCTGTGAACTATGAGCTGTGTTGAATCAGCTTCAGATCAGAATTTTTTAGAGCTAGGTTGGTCTGGATAAAAAAAAATCTAAATCTGAAATTGTGCTAAACAAGGCTTTTATTATATATTTTACAGTTACATATGTGTTGTATTGTTGTGATTTTTTAATTGTTGCTTTATATCCGTGATGAATTTCATTATTAATTTATAGGATATGGATATGGATGGAAAATTTTAATTACCTTATGAATTTTCTACAAAACTGAACTCATTCCTATCATGAGCTTGACTAGTCAATCAGTATGTGTGGCTATAGAAAAGTCTAGTCAACGAGAGCAATGAGCTTTGCATACCACAATTTCCTGATCTTTGTTTCACTTTTTTTTACAGTATTAATAATCTCAGATCGAATAGGAAGTGCAGTTTGTTCTGGTAGACTAGTAGTCTATTGCAATAGAGAATTCTTTTAGACTCCAGCTACAATATTGTTGGATTAATCATATTTTACTTGACTTTAATTTAAACAGGTTTTTATAAAGAGGACTTTAAAATTTGTAAAGAATTTATTTATATGCCCTTCGTTATTATATTAGCTTAATCCTATAAGTAACATCATCGAAATAGAATTTATATGGGAAGGATTTTACAGCGAATTTATTTCTAAAAACGGTAGTAGTAGCCAGTGATACCACGCAGTTCGTGAGGTCGTGC
>KE371640.1:162267-173602 GCA_000418225.1 Zizania latifolia | reverse complement strand
CGTTAGATCTTTTCTTCACTGTGTGACTTAGATCTGAAAGGGTCCTCATACTTTGAAGAGTGGGGAACGTCTCCATGGATTTTTTTTCCCCGCTAGTGACGGGAGAAGTAGAGACCAGTGGCCTTTGAATAAGAGTTTGACCGATTTTGTGGCAAATTTTGCCCCATGGTCCATGGATCACTCTCATGGTCTTTTGTTCTTGAAATGTGCTTCCTGGCAGGACATATCTAAAGCCATCCTTGGCTGCTTCAATTTTCAAACTCTATAATGTTTAGGGAATAATTTAGACTTTCACCAAAATTCATGGATATAAAGTGTTTTATACTCTTTATTTTACATATTTATTGGCACGAATTAATATTTCAAAGTGATTTCATACAATTAAGATTCTCGAGTTATATATATTAGCAAATTGTAGATGCCGGTTATTTTTCATTATTCAAAAAAATATTAGCTAATATGTACTTATAGTCTTATATATTAATCGGCAAAGCTCATTTTTTTAAATATATCAAATCAAAATGAGTCTAGCTTACTAGAGTCCACAGAAGGAATATAAAGTTATTAGCCTCTTGACAAAAAATCCACCAAAATTATAGTTATGTAATTCCTGAAGTCATTAATTTGATCTAGTATCTAGCATACATATAATAAGAAGCAAAAAATCATTCACTATTTAAAAAAACCATATATTCAAGAAAATGCTAATGATAGGAGAAAAAAGTCCACAACAAACTACTACCCCTTTCCCCTTTTGAAGCACACAAACCTTTTTTTAAAAACCAATCAAGCACATGAGAAATGGAGTTTCCTAACAAACATTAATTATGGTGAATAATATCATAATTTCACTATTTACAAAGTTGTACTTGCTTGCAAAAGAAACATACAAATACAAATTAAAGGAGATAGAAAGCCCACTATAACATAACATATTAACAAAACCGTTGTAGACTAATTATCCATGATAGGCAATCGATGGTTCATCATCATAGTTATCGGTTCAATTACTATCGTTATCGAACTGATTTAATAGTTAATGGTTTAGTTTCTGTATATCGGTGGTCGACGAGACAACCAAAAATCAGAAATCATGGTAACCTGAGAGAGTGCGTGGAATTGTTCTCACCTGAATTTTCGTGGATAGGGCGCGCTCCAACGGCCACTCACTTCGGCTGGCTCCTTCCTGCACACAAAAACCTCGAGAGCTCAAGCTGCCCCAGCTAGCTGAAGAAGGCGTGGAGGAGGAGAGGAAGACGAAGAAGAGCAGCATATCCGATGGCGCTCTCCTCCGTCCTGCTGCGCCAATCTCCGCTTGCTTCCCCGGCGGCGGCAGCTTCCTCTCCTCGGAGACATCTCCATGGTACTTGCTGCTCTCCACCATCCAGTCCGCCCAGTTTGTTACTCCTAACTAAATATTGGAGCTTTGCCTGCCATGTTTTGCCGTTCAGCTTGTGTGTCGTATTTAAGTTCAAGGGTCTTACGATTTGGATCAAATTAACCACCTGAGTTCTTCAGTTTCCGTTGCCATTTATTGGCAAACGAAAGCTATAAACAACCTTGGCTGCATTTAGATACATGGTTCAGTCTTTACTTGCGTTATATTTAGCATGTGTTTAGTTGCGTGTAGATTATAAAATTTGTTGTAAGCTATAAAAAATATGAAATTGTTTGTTTTGACTAGTTGTGTATTTGTATTAGAATAATCATACGAAACTTAATAAAATAATTTTATAGTGCGATTAACAAACAATAGGGTAAATTTATACAAACTAACAATATAATTAGGCAGCGAAAAACACAAAGTTGTAAAATCTGAAAATGTGTAACTTTCACTTGGTATTAGCCGTGGTTAGATACGAAGGTTTCATTTGATATTTATTAAGTTTAACTTTCAATCTTTTAACCAGGAGTTAATCGGAAAAGGTGAAACAAACATAGTTTTAATCTATCTGGCGAGAAGTTACTGATCATCTCCTTTTCGACTCGCAAATTAAACAGAGATAAATGAAATTTGGCATGCTTGTACCAGAGTTCTGACATTTTTCCCTTTTTTCTCTGCTCAAATGCTGCAGCATCAGTGCTACGTGTCACCTCCCGCAAGAGGAGAGCGCTCGCCTCCAGGTCCAGGACGGCCACGTCGCTGTCGGTGAGGTGCGAGCAGAGCTCGAAGCAGGGCGGAGGCGGCGCCGACGTGTGGCTCAGTCGTCTCGCCATGGTCAGCTTCAGCACGGCCGTCGTCGTCGAGGTGTCCACCGGCAAAGGCCTGGTCGCGGTGCGTATTCGTACGGCGTGCTACTTAACCTGTGCTTCGAGTGTAGCTAGCTTGATCGCTCACAATGCTCTCTCTCTGCAGAACTTTGGCGTGGCGACGCCGGCGCCAACGCTGGCGCTCGCCGTGACGTCGCTCGTCGCCGGCCTGGCGGTCTACTTCATCTTCCAGTCCGGCGCCTCCCGCAACTGAAACAGCCGAGATGTGTTGTCCTGAACTAATTAATGTGCACCACCTCATGTACGTGTTTACTTAAAGATTACCTTTGGGATTAATTCTTGCAAATTGGCAAATACATAGCATGATGATGACACAATCTGTACCACTGCTTTAGTCTGCATCATCAGCATAACCTACAAGCTGCTATTATATTTGAGTTGAGTTTGTGCATTTAAGAAGAGGAAATAAATTCGGTGGAAGCTTTAAACTTCTCATTCTGAGGACCTCCGCCACACACTCGACCTTCGCTGTCAATTACCTCAATCTTTTAACGTTTAGGTGACGTCAGTTCTCACAGTGAGTAGTTTGAAGTACCTTATGGAATTTATTTCATGTGAAGACATCAAAACCGATTTCATCACTCAAATTTCAAATCAGTATAAATTAAATGACTTGCCGTTATGTTTCAATATTGATTAATATCAATCATTCTGACCAATATCGGTTACATATCAGCCATATACCAACCCTATACCGATCATATACTAGTTCTATAACAGCCAATAGTCCAATACTAATCATTCCGGTTAATATCAAAATTGTATTTAAGATACATATTACATAGTACTTAAACTAAACTATGTATTATATTATATTCAAGTAATATACTATATATTATACTAAACTATGTATTATACATATTTAATTATATATATAATTAAATTAAATATTATATAAAATAAATTTATTTTATTTTATTAAATATTCTATCCCAAGAGCTAACCCCTATGTCCTTGGAGTCTGGAGTTCAAGGACAAACTGTACTGCACGAGCCGACTTGTACGGCATGCCGGCATAACTCATCCTCTGTACGACCATACTGCATTGGGTAGTCTGAGAATTGTAGCAACTTTGTTAAGCACAGGTGCAATCTGTGATTCATGGATGAGATCATGAGATTAAGAACAATCAGGTATGAGTAAGATTGGTTGTCAAGTCAACCATTCTTAAGGTAAATTTGTGCAAAAACACTTTGGTTATATTTATTCAGATCTTGGTGAAAGAACAAGTTTTACCGGTCCATGTATCATGTATGTAAGTATGTTTTACATAGTACAGATTTTTACAAATGAGTATGCCATATTAAAAAAATTATATGTAATTCAGTAAAATTATTTTTTAAATTGGGTAAATACTCATTAAATTTGTACTATAATTCAATATGTATGTACTAAATAATATGATAAGTCTTAAATTGAAAAATTAAGTGAAAAACATTCACAAATATAAATAGTTCAAGAAAGTTCTCTCTATTGCTATTTGCTAGACTCTTCACTTTCATCATGTCCACGAAATGTCAATCCTTGACATAAAAGAAACTTAATACATATAAGCAAATAAGTCAACATTTTCTAGCAAATATGAAGATCCACATTAGTCTACTTCTTAATGTGATAATCAATTGTTACCATAGGATTCTTAAAGCCAATGTATCTCTCTTAAGCTGCATTATGTGTCTTAAGACCCATATATTTTAGAAGTGTTTTTTCTCCTACGTTTCAATCTCTCCAGCCACCAACAGTAAACGTATCTGACCCGATACTCTTCTTAAACAATTAGCATATAAAGTAAAACACAGAATCTTTCTCAATATTATATTCAAGTCACTCATATTTATGAAACCATACAAAATTGAACTTATGATATCTCTTTCCCATCTTTCTTTTTATAAAATCATATGCATAAGACTCGAATGAACCTTTAATGATATATGCACTTTGAATTATATCTTGATTATTAACTGGATAACTTTCAATGGGCTTTCTTTTACCTGGATCATACGGAAGGCAATTGATGTCATAAACCGGCAGTGACGATGGTGGCGGGGGTGGGACACATCATCCATAATTTCATCAATTACTCTCACTTGTTCTTGAGTTTATTGTTCTGCCATAGTTTCAACCGGAGATGGGGAAAGATTTGAAGTAACAATAGTTGCCTTCTTGGTTGCTTGTTTTTGAAAAAGAGACATGGTGTCTCTATTCCTCTTCATAACTATATGTCTGTGAATCGCTAAGCGGTCTACCCAAGTGTCGTTGCGTAAAACGGCAGTTCTCTGATGGGGTTACCCACATAGGTAGTTTGATTATGTATAGGGGATGTCTGCGTTCGAAATTCTATGGTTATCTCAAAAGACAGGAGACAAAAAGAGTTTAGACAGGTTCGGGCGGGCCTCCTAGAGGATAACAACCCTAGTCCTGTGAGTGGGAGTATGCGCTAAAGAACCCGAAAAAGGTCTCGCGCGTATGGAAATCTGTGCTTTTAGTGTAAGTGTAGCCTGTAAGAGGTACCCTCGATCCCTTTATATATCTCAGGAATCGAGGGTTACCGTTTAGGCTTTAACTACCCTATTACTTTCCTTTACAGCGGTCAAATCATCAGGGATCGTTGGCTGATAACTGTAGCTTTATTCACTACCTTAATTGACACTTAAATACGATGGTTATGCTTGAGAGTTTACTGTCATTGATGGTGTAGACCGACTGTTGCCTTCGCCTTCTGAGTCCTTGCAGTCGGGATATCTCTCTGAGTACTGGACTCGGGGCTTCTGACTGCTTTGCTGTTGAACGTTAGTCCGACCTCCTCCGAGGATGTCTTTAATGTCTTATCTCCCGATCCCTTATTTTATCCGATCCTAGGGAACGATCAATGCTGGTCTTGGTCTGTCTTTGGTCTGGTCTGATAAGCCCAACTGCGGGGTACTCGGGGATCACATCCTCGACACTATACAATTCCAAAAAACAATGTGGATAAGGTGCAAGTTTTATTAGGAAAATATAATAAAATTAATCCTAAAAGCAAGTTACAAACAAATAGATTAAAGTTGCTGGACTCCTCACCGCCACCTATCGTGAGATCACGTGCCTCTTCTCGCTCCACACAATGGCTGACCACGTGCTGACCGTCTACGTCGTGCCTCTTAGCCAGTCGACCTCCAACGTGGCCAAACTGCCACTACCACGGCTAAGGACTTCCTTCGCTTGATTGCTTGAGATCCACTGAGTCCCTGTGCCTGTGTCGTGCGTCAGAAGGAGTTGGTAACCGCTAAATCCCGTCCAATTGAGAGGAGAGCACAACAAATAGAGCAACTCATCTCACGGAACTGACAAAACCTGTATGGACGTATGCAGTATAATCATCTCCCTACGAGCTGAAACTAGGGTATATCAAGGCTTACCTGATATACCCTTTAGGTCCACCCTCACCCATGAGAAACCTATCTATCTACAAGGCATACTAGTATATGTGTTGTAACAGATGGTAGTACAGCAACTAGTACATATAGTACAATGCCCTTCCATATGACAAGCATAGTTGCCTTGACAGTACACATGTCTTTTGAGAGCCTTTGATGATGTGAATTGTTTATTAACAACTAAATGATTGATGTATGTAACTTAATAAATATGATATAATTAGAGGTTTTGAGTTTCTATCTGTCACATAATTAAGTAAAAATGATAGACTATTTTTTATTTCACGCTTGATAAAGTGAATTGCTCGTCTTTTTTTCTTCAGTTTAAGTTTTTAAATTAAATTGGTCGGTACATACAACTTAAGCAAGCCTGTTTTCTTCACTCTCGCTACATTTTATCTGTTTCCTATTTCCAAATAAAGGAATTCAGTCTGATCTGTTTCCTCGTTATCTAAAAAAAATAAAGGAACTCAATACATACAATGCTCTCCCCCATAAAAGTTTATCAAGGAAGCCGATGGATATTAGCTATGTGTGTGGGATTGAGTGGGTGATATCAAACGATTCACTTGTTTAAAGGCGTCAAGTAATCACAAAACAAGAACAACAAATGGGACAAAAGCAGAAACTGCTGCGAGTTAGCAGAAGGTGGCATGACCAATCTTGTAAAATACCATCACTGACTCATCTGATCATCTCTTTTCAGTTCAGTTCTGACACTGTTTATGCTTAAATTTTCTTCTTTACCTGACTATGAGTGAGATGCATATATGGGACCAAACGTTTGCTCGTCTTCATTAAGGCGTCAAGCAATCCCAAAACAAGAACAGAAAAAGGTGCCTTTCTGTTGAGATGACAATGCACATACATTCTGAAGACTGAAGCGTGCATCACTGATCGCCTCTTTAACCATCACGCATAGGATTTTTCAGCTTGCGTGTTAATCTAATCGGCCGCGCTTACCAGATTTCACACGAAGCTGTGTTCTTGTCGCTATGTATGAATCACCACCACTTTTGCCGCGCATTTGCGTGGCCGATGCACCCACTCCCGCTATAAATTGGCGGCACAAGTTGGACGGCTGATTCCACAGGCTCACGGCGCAGCGGGAGCAGATCTCTGAACCCAACCTCTGAGGTTCTTGTTCTCATCACCTCCTATCTTAGCACTTCTTTGATTTGCAGTTTGTGTTTTTTGTAGACAGTTTTTAGCGTAATTTATATGCTGCTTGATGTTTCAAGGAGTCAAATTTGAGAGGAAGTAGTGATATTTAGGTGGTTGGTAATTGGATAGTGGGGAAAAGGTCTCATCTTTGAGTCAGACTGTAGCCGGTGTCGCCAGAAACCTAAGGCCAAACAGCAAAATCTCGCGGTGGCTGGAAGAGGAGATGGACGGGGAGCAAGAAGCGCGGTGGCTGGCGGCGCAGGGGACCGGCTTCGGCGTGGACCTGGTCCCGGCGGCGCTCCGGCAGCTGGAGTTCCTCGCGGCGGTGGACCGCCGCCGGTGGCTCTACGAGGGGCCGCTGCTTGAGAGGGCCATCCACAGGTATAGCAGATGAACTCTATCTTATTGGGAATTTTTGCTTCTGCCACATAGCAGCTGCATTTGCTATTTTGTCAAGCTCTGACTGTGTGTATATGATAATTGGGTTCATGAGTCATATGTTATAGACAAAATATCAAATGCTACAAATTATGTATGGCATGAGGGAAAGTTTTTTCTTGGTGAAAGGCGCTCGTACAGAAATTTCTACGACATCTCGAGATGGAAAATTCTGGAAAATCTGTTCCTGATGTTGTTGAAGCCTTTGCTGAGTTACATGATAGGAGATTCTTTTGCTGGTGTATGTTCAATTTAGTATCGGGATAGATTATGAGTGCTCTCCATGTCATTCTATGAGATATATATCTCCTTTGCATAATTGCATTCCGTATCTTTTAACAAAAAAGACAAATTTTAGCCAGGCGATAATTTCATCTAAATATCGTTTGATAGAGCTACACGCTTGAGTAAAATGGGAACCTGGATTTTGATGTGAAATGGTATGGCAAAGTCAACACGGAGGAAAGACACATATGCCAAGCACACTCATTGTTGATAATTTTTTTTCTGATCCATGATTAATGTTCTGAGATTTGATTGTTTGGTTTTGCTATTATGTTAGGTACAAAACATGCTGGCTTCCCCTCCTTGCCAAGCACACTCAGGCTGCTGTTGTAGATGGGCCTTTAGTTGTCCCTCTAGATTGCGAATGGATATGGCATTGTCATCGGCTTAACCCGGTACTGATCTTTACCAATGCTTATTTGTAGTAACTCAGAATGTTACTCTTCCCCTGGCATTGGATGCTATGAATAAAACAGTCAACTATGTCGAAATATCTATGTACGCAGTTCTGATCATTCTATGCAGAGAAGTAATCATCAAAATATAAATCTTTCAGGTACAATACATAAAGGACTGCAAGAGATTATATGGTAGAATACTCGATAATAGCAATGTTGAGTCTTCAATTCGAACAAATTCCAAGCATCAGGCTGAGAAGTTTTGGACTGAGCAATATCCTAATGAGCCCTTCGAGCTGGAGTACACAAGCCCTTCTGATAACTCGATTTATGCAAACACTGGAGCTGCAAAGCACATTTCCTATGATTTGGTCTCAGCTGTTACGAGACAGTCTTCTTTCTTCTATCAGGTAGTCACAGAAATAATCTTTGCTATGATAATATGATATATAAAAGTAGTAGAGTACTCCTGATTGAATTATAAAATCCAAAAGTTTGTTGTTTCAACTTTCAATTAAAATCATATCATTATTCACTGACACACATGCCTAATCTAATCTTGTCGGTTGTCTAAAATTTTGTCAATTATGATCCATACATATGCAAGAATGGTATATACAGAAAAGTCAGAACTTACTTTGTTTATGTCAGGTTGACACACCATCCATGCATGATCTTCGTTTTCTTGAAGAAGCTTTAGCTCGGTACAAAGGGTTCTTGTACCTGATCAAGACAAATCAAGAGAACAAAATAAAACTCTTCCGTGTGCCAACTTACGATGTGGATGTTATGTGGCACACTCACCAACTGCATCCTGCTACCTACTGCCATGACATGCTGAAGCTCCTTGGGAGAGTTCTGGAGCATGATGACACTGATGATGATCGATCTGAAGGAAAGAAGCTCGATGTTGGATTTTCAGGGACTACCGAACAGTTTGAGAATGCTTTCGGCGTAAGATACAGGAAGGCTGGCGCAATGTACCATGGCAACTTGCCATCCCCTCTGATATCCATTCCTCAGATTTTTCCTAGCAAGGTTGATGATGAGTTTGGGATTGGCAAAGCTGAGTCACAACTTGACGTTCTTCAAACAAAAGTCATAGAGGTATGCTACTCTTATAGCACATTATTATCCTTGAATCAGTTGGCGCAGAAGGATGGTATTTTTTCCTTTATGCGGGCATTTTAATGGGATTGGGGGTGGTGTTAAGGGCCTGAAGAAAAAGAGTTATTTGGCAATATGATTTGAAGGGTAGAATGTCATACTGCTGACTGTTGTTTCTGAAAATATAACTGATATGGAAGTCATATTGCTAGTCTAAATTCAACAGTTATTTTACCAAGATGTTTCTACTAAATTTATGGATTTAAATTTTTTGGTCCTCTGCAGTTATTCTTGCAAATTGTGGACATCAAGAATTTACCACCTGCAATTCCAAAGGAAAATGTGTACATATGGTTCACAAAGAATCAATCAGATATGTTCATTAGTGATGGTGGCAGGTTGGATATCTCCACAAAAACAGGGAAGTCAATCGGAGCTAGTATCCAATGTGAACCTACTGGTAAACTCATTCTGACAGTACTAGTTGATCGATCATCATCATCAAAGAAGTCTGAACCAATTGGGAGGGTTTTGATCTCTCTTCAAGAGTTTGCACAGCCTGATTCTAAGCTCTCCTTTGAGAAGTGGTTTGAATTGAAACCTCATGATGGGCATGCCCGTTCGCCTCTTGTCAGCCTTCGTGTTGCTGCCTCTTCTACTGTCCCAGTGAGGGCTCACCAGATGCTTAGCATGATCAGGACAGAAACTTCCATCAAAGATCAAAAGATGAGCTGCTGGACTCGCTTTGTGTATGATTGTGATACTGAACTTATCCGTCTTCAGATAAGGTGCTTTTCTGCCCTCCTTGAAATGGATGAACTCTTTCTCTAGTAACAGCTTGTGAAAACAGTGCATTGGGTCAAGAAATGATTTTACCCCCTTTTTGAAGTTTTACATAGTATTTCTGTGTATTCATTTGAAATGCCATTAAACATATAGATCGACAAATTGTTGTTGTTTACAGTGGGAGCTGATGTTCAACTCATGTACAAATATTTTTGCAATTCGTTAAAACCAAATCTGAAATTGTTTAAAGCACTTGCTTTAAGTTCACTTGTTTAAGCTTTTTAGGTTGATGACTGAACGATATATATCAATTCCTTCTTGCTAATGAGTATTGACTCCTTTTATCTCAGGGATCACAAGGCAAAGAACGGCATGACTGTTGCTCGGGAATTGATCGGAGTAACAAAGTCATCAAAGAAACCATTTAAGCTAGCAGAATTCGAGGATAATAAATGGTCACTGAGCAACTCTAATTTATGCATCTCAAATGGCATGCAACCAAGCAAGGATAGTTGTATACTCGAGATCAAAGGTGACAAGAAAATGGTAAGTGATACTCTTGCATTACTGTAGTACACATAAGCCTACTATGGTCTATTTGTTTCAGTTGAAGATCTTTAGTAGCTAATTGGTCTAAGTATTTAGTTGGTTAGTTTGAGTATCTAGCTGGTAAGAATATGAAGAAGTTGATATTTTTAAATTTCTGGATTCTATCTCATTTCCAAATTCTACGGCTATTGATTCTCACAATATACTATAAAATCTAGACTGTTTATTTCAGCTTTAAATTCTAGATGTAGCTACAGCTGCCAAAAACTGAAACAAATAGGTCCTATATATGAGTTCCCTTGTCGCAAAATCAAAGTTTTCTAATTCTGCTTTGAACAAACCAGATCAAACTCTACCAGGGAAGGAAGCTAGAATTTCAACCAAAGTGCTGCAACAATCATGCGGAGGATGCTTCAGCTATTACTGCTGTCAGATTCTGTGCTGAACACCCATATGGCAAAGCAGTTGCATTTCTTGACACCAAGTCTGAGTTCATCATGGTACAATTCAACTTTTACAAATCTTTTACATGTTTTTGGTTTTGCTTGCGTCTCCTGAATAATAGCATACTGATGCTGCATTATTCTTGCTCTTTCCCAGGTGAATGAGGATTGGTTTCTGCTTCCTTGGATCGTGATATCGCTCCTGTCCATGGACAGCAATGTCGAAGACGGTGCGAAATTCATCGATGGCGCCATGGTTCAGAAGGGTGCAATTTCTGAAACTAACACTACCAGAGCAGCTCCTGCGCAATGTGGCAGTTGCGGCACAGTCAACGTGAGCTCCAAGGCCGTCACCGCAAGCGGCGGCGGCAATGGCGAAGCAGAGTCGGCAGCTGGGTGTGGCTCAGGCTGTGGCGGCGGCTGCGGTGGTGGTGCCGTGAGCTCCAAGGCCGTCACCGCAAGCGGCGGCGGTAATGGC